>OX376699.1:36017706-36259473 GCA_947389925.1 Coelopa pilipes | reverse complement strand
CCGCCCATTGCTTTCCACGCCCCTCAGCCCCCACCACTCCCCCTTTCAGTCCACCTCGCCGTCCGCCCCTTCCGTCTTCCCATAGCCCTCGAACTCGTCCTAACTGCTTGAAAGGAAAACGATTTCATTTACATGTTTAGAGAAAATGCAGTTACTTGCATTGCCTCCGTCCGTCCAGACGTCTGTCCGTCCGTCCGTCCGTCCGTCCGTCTGTGTGGCGTTCTGTCTGGTCGTCCGTCTGTGTGGCGTTCTGTCTGGTCGTCCGTCTGTTTATCCATGCAGTTCGTTCCCCCGTCCGTCCGCCCGCGTCTGCGGCTCCCTCCCGGAGCCAACAATTCGAAATGCAAATTCAGACTCTCGCTGGATGGCGAAGAGTGGCGGAGGCATCGTCGGGAGTCTGGAGGGGAGGAGGTTGGGCAGGAGGGACCGGGTGCGAGTGGCTGCTGAGGAAACGCTCCGAACGCGATCCTCCGTTGGCTTCTTCGCCCTTGCTGCTGCTGCCGTTCTTGTTGATTTTTCCTGCCACTGCAGGGCCTCGTGTTGTTGGCTCTGATTGCATCAGCAGCCGACACAGCATCAGACACCGAGTCAGGGACGCGGACGCGGACAGCACAGGGGCGTCGGCCGCGCCCCCTCGCTGGGTGGATGAATCGAAGAAGTTCCCCGATCGATCGACCGATTGGGGTTCGGCGTAATGCGGTCTGCCGAGCCATGGCAGACGGGCGCGCGGTCGGGGGTCGGCGCTCGACCCCCTTCCGTTGGGCTCGGCGGCTCTTGCAGTGGGTGCTGCGAGTGGGAGGAAATCAAAATGCAAATGCCAAATGCGGCGGTCGCTCGTTGCGAAAGCCGGATGACAGCGGCAGCAGCAAGAACGAGTAGGGCGACGGCATCCACCAGTAGGGGACGACATGACGAACCCGGCAACGAGGCCGCTGCACTGCCGGGAGGCCGTGGCGACGACGACGGGGGCGAGGGCGCGTGACTGAAATCAAAGCACATTAAGACGCTTCCTGGGGACACATTAGGCAGCTCGGAGGCAGCTGGAGGGGACGGACAGCGGCCGAGGGGGCTTCGCTGGCTTCCAGGTCATTTAAATTTTAATGGCAGACTCTGGCAGTTTCTGGCAGACTCTGGTCGGCCCCCTCGCTGCCAGGCCACGGCCACGGTGTCCGATCTTCCATTGCTCACGGAGCAGACGGCGGCCGTAACTCAAAACTGCTCATTGGGCATTTAGCGGGCATGACGAAGTTTTCTGGCAACGCTCCACGGCCCGCCACGGTCCGCCACGGCCGACCGCGGCCACGTCTGCAGGCAATTAAAAGGACCTCGCTCGTTGTCGTCCGCGTCCGTGTCCGCGCCCGCGTCGTCTCCTTCCTCCTTCCAGGACCTCGCCGACAGAGCAGATTTGGCCACTCACGACTGGCTGCACGGCGGGTGGCAACCCGGAAGCGCCTCGGTACGAGGGCCTTCGAAAGGGCTGCGAGAAACCCAACAAATTCCGAATTTTGAAGCCCAGTCGCCGCCACGGATCGGAATGTGATTTCTCTCAATTGTTCATTATTATTGCCTATCGATCCGCGATCCGCATTAAATCAAATTCCACGCCACGCCCCTTCACTCGACCCTCAACCGTCAACCCCCAGGCCTCTAATCGCGCTTTAAACAAAGTTCAGGCCCGCGTCATTAGTTGGCGCCCCCTGCCCTCCGCCGGCCTCCATCGCTCGCGGTCTCCGTGATCCGTGGAGATTTATGGAATTCGAATTAGGTGGCAACACGCGATACAATGCGGTCGCCCAGCAGCGGCGACGTCAGCGGCGACGTCAGGGGCAGCAGCATATTAATTTCTGGCCACATAAATCACTCGGGCGGCGATAAATATCCGAGTGCTGCGACCAGATACGCGATGATATGTGCGGGATAAGCCTATGGCGACGGGGGGCGAGGGGCGGCGGATGGGCGTGGCCCGACTCGCGGCGCAGGGATCGCGGGAAGCTGCTGGATTGGGATGGAGTCGACGATTGGGAGGGCGCGATTTTGAGGAGTCCAGACCGACAATTGTGAGGGATCCAGGTCCAGGCTCCAGGTCCAGGGAGTTGAGCGGGTTCTGGGAGTCCCGGGGGCTCCTCGCGCTTGACCCAGAGTCCTCGAATCGAATCCGCTCGAACGGCTCGAACTGTTCGAGCTGCCAACTGTGGGCCGGCTCGACTCAGCTCAGGTCGGGCGGGGATCCGCGCGTCGAAACTCGCTGAAATACGCGAAAATTAATTATTTTTTCGTTTTAATCTCAGCGCTGATGAAAATAAATTGGGATTAAAATCATGAATAAATTGTAGCCAATAATGAATGGGGCCACAATCGAGAGGGGTTCGAGGGGCGAATGAGGGCGAATCGTTGCGATTTCCACGAGACGGAGGGCGGAGAGGGGACGAAAATTTCGCAAATTCAATTTCTCCGGAAATTCGAGCCACGAGACGAAACGAGACGAGACGAGGCAAACATTTGCACAGCAACAATAACAACAATGGCGAGTACAACAACAACAATAGCAAATGGAACAGTTGAAGCAACTACAGCAACAATGATAGCTGCGAAATTGAATTTTATGAAAAGCTCGTTTATATCGGGCCCAACAAAAGGATTATCGGCATCAGAACGAGAAGCAGCAGGAGCAGCTGCAGATGGGACGACGGCAACGGCAACGGCAACAACAACATCGACGACAACCACGAGTGCCCAGCATCAGATGAAAGGATTCGAGCCATCAACGTCGGCATCGGCATCGGCATCGGCAGCGCAATCGGAATTGGCAACAGACTCGAATTCGAATTCGTACCGGGATCCGGATTCGCATTCGGATTGGGATCCGGATTCAATCAACGAAATCATCGCCTGCCGACACCTCGGTGGGCGGGTGGCGTGGCCTGGCCCTGGCCCTGGACGTGGGCCATCGCCGGACGAGGCTTCTAAGAAACGATTTGAGTTGATCGGATTTTCAATTAAAAATGTTGCTGCTGCTCGCAAGCCTCGTGTCGACGATGTTGCAGTGGTTGTTGTCCTCGATGTTGCTGTTATTGTTGTTGCAGTGTGTTGCTCGTAATTAAATTTGGCCCTGGCTTTAATTCGATTTTCCAGCCGATCGATTCGCGCCGCGCCGGCGACCGAAGGCGACTCTGGCCCTGCTTCGACGCCTCCGCGGTGGTCGGTGGGGGTCGCTTCGGGTGGGTCGGGGTCATTTGGGGTGGATCAGGGTTTGCGGTCAATCGCAGTGAGGAAAATGAACGAAATCCCAGAAGCTGCGGCAGTACTGAATTTGGATCAAGTGGCCTTCCTTTGGTCTGTTTGTCAGCACCCTTGGGAAATAATCAATTAATTAAAAAAGTCACTGCCTGAAAATCCTCGAAGTCCTCACTTTCTTCGACTCTCGCTCACATCCTTCAGGTCCCTCTCACGTCCTGGAGGCCCCTCTCACTCCCCGTCACTCGCTCGAAGTCGTCGAAGTCGCCCCGAATCGTGATGTTGTCTTCATGGCCAGTTGCCGCGAGTGGCAACACCACGGAGGCCTTGCCGGAGTTGCCAACGATGCACTCTGCTTGTCTTATGCCTCTCCCTTTTGCCTCTCCCTTCCCCGGGTCCTCGCCACCAACCTCGAGTCAGGAGTCGGGAGTCGTGAGTCGAGGGTACTTTTCTGCTACTTACGTCTTTATTCCGGCTTTGTTATAATTTTCGAGCTCCTCCTTCTCCCCCTTCTCCTCCTCCTCCTGTTCCCCCAACTCTTGTATGTAGGTGTTGTTGCAATAAATTTCACTCGTTGCCAAAGTTGTAGGAAATTAATTTGAAAGTTTTAAGCTTAAACAAGAGCACTCCGCCAACGCCGACGCCAACAACGACGACGACGACGACCATTAACGAGCAGCGAACATCGTGTAAGTGGAGCTCGGAACAAGCCAGTGCACAGGGGAAGAGAGTGGGAGGATGGTGGGCGGTGGCGCCCGCAAAGGGTTGACGAAGGGGCGCCATTAGAGAGGAGACGTTGTGCTGGTTGCAGCAACGGCGGCTCAATCGTCGGTCAGAGGCGGTGGAGCTGGAGCAAGACTCGAAGCACAAGGCGAGGAAGGGAGGAAGAGCGTGTGACGGCCGGTGGGAGCTGCACGTGGGAGTGGCGGAGTCGAAGCCAAGTGGAGACCCTCGCAGGTCTGTGGGGAAATCAGAGGAGCTGACTTGACCGGGCTTGACTGGGCAGGCTTGACTTGGCCTGAGTTGGCTTCAACGGACCTGACTTGACTTGAACGGAACTGACTGGATCACGTCCAGCTGAGCGATATCCCTTGTATGTTGTATTCCTTGTTTAGTCCTGGCTTCAATTAATTAGTGACTTTTTCACACAAAACTACTATTAACTACCTGTTCAGTCTCGGCTTACATTACCAGAACTTTTACAAGTTTGAACATTTTTTCTCCTCCCCCTTCTTTGGCGACCACCTTTCGCCACTCTATTTCTCATTTGGCGTATTTGTGACAAGTTCATGAATTGAATGGAAATGTCGTTGGCCCCCTCACCGATGACCCGCCCCTCCCACGCCTCCAACACACGAACGAACGAATGAATTTTTCCGCCTCATCGAGCGCCGGTGTTTTTTGGTTGCTGTTGTTTGATTTTCGTTTTTGCGGAATTTTAATGAAGTTTCAATTTTTTCACGTGTTTGCGAACGGAATCAACTTCATGGAAACCCGGCTCCAACCCCGGCCCGCACCGGCCCCGGCGCCGGCCCCACCCAGGGCCGCGTTCACGCCCTCGCGAGGATGTGAAATTTTAATAAACCTCGCGTTGCGAGCATATTTTATTGACAGCGGCAGCAACAACAACAACAAGAATAATCACCATGTCACTGCTGACAACAACAGCAATAACAACATTGTGAACGGAATTACAATTACAACAACAGCCCTGATTGGGGACACGACAAAATGTGCGAATAATGGAAAAATTCACTGTGAGAAATCAGTGTAATGAACCGTGAGCAAATACGTCCGTCGCCCCTGTCCCTTCATCACCCTCATCCACGTCTCTCTCTCTCTCTCTTTGTCTCTCTCTCCCTCCGTCGCTGCCCCCGCCGGTCTCTCGTCCGTCGTGCTCTGCAATGACAACAGGGAAATGAGAAAAAAGCGTTTGTGATGTGTGTGGTTTTGTTGTTGTTGACTTTGTTGTTGTTGTGTTTGTAATTTAATTCCATTAGCGTTGTTGTTGTTGTTATTCTTGCAGTAGTTATTCAAACAGTTGTTGCTGCTGTTGCTGTTGTTGTCACTTTGGTTGTTTATTGTTTTTTACTCTAACGATCCCTCACCAGGGAGTCGCCTGGGTGTGGGCGCCGATGCTGGGTGAAGGCGGTGATGGTGAGGGGGCAAGGGGATCAAATCTCCTCGCCCCCCTCTCCTTCCAGCGTTCGTCCTTCTTCAGTCCTCTTCATCCATCGTTTCTCAACCTCCATCTTCCTCCCATGTGCACGAAGACAATTCTTTTTCCACCAAGAGCTCTCGCCTTTCTCGGGCGTATGAGCGACATTTCGAACAGGGAGACGACGGCGAAGCAGGTGGAGGGCAGGAGGGGCAGGAAAAGGGAGAAGGGACGGAGGACACACGGTCCAGACGACGACGGCGACGACGGGATCATAAATTATTTCGCCGCATTTGGTCGGAAAATAATTGCGGCGAAAAATGATCGACGATGCGCTGACCTTTGACCCCTGCGCCATTAAACAACCGCTCGTCGAGGGTCCCCCGCCTGCCACACACATGCGCGCCACACACACACGCCCACGGTCGTTCTAAGCACACCCCAACCCGAACTCACGCGGACGGACGGACGGGTCTCGTGGGGACAGACGCACGCACGGACTCCTGACCCAAGGACATCACGCGTCCTGGCCCACACCTAATTGCCAGCTGCTTGAGCCGCTCACGTGATTCCGCTGCGACCGCAAGTATCATCGGACCCCAGACCCTGACCTCGCCCGCCCCCTCTCCCCCTCGTTTCCGGCCGACCGCGTGCCGGGCGCCGTCTTCCGGTGTGGCTGCGGTGATTGCCGTTGTTGTTGCTGCTGCTGCGGGTGTGTCGTGGGGACTCGGACACGATGCCAGACGGTGGTTTGTCCTGCGTCGGCGGTGGTTGGTCTCATGGTGTTGTTGTTGTTGTGGCTGCTGCCGACTGTCTGGGAATTTCATGGGCGCTTTTCAAGGGTGTCGGACGCCGGTTTTTATTGCTGTTGTTTTAGTTGCCGTTGCCGCTGCTGGGGAATGCGGAAAATTCGCAATAATTGCTGCCCATTGGAGCGTAATCGGAGCAGGAGTTGGAGTCGGCGTCGGCGTCGGAGTCGGAGCCGGTTGTCGAAGGGTTGGGGTGTTGGCGGCGGCTGATAACGAAGTGGAGCCCCTCGAATTCATTCACTGCGAGTTTTCATCATTTTTCATTCCTCACTTTTCATCCCTATTTTTCGTTCTTCGTTCTTCATTCCTCATTTCAATTTTCATTTTCATTATTTAATAAACGAAATTCCCCGGCAGCGTCCGTCGCGACCACCCTTCGAAGCCGCCCCCCGTACCTGCCCTTCAGCAGCTTCATCTCTCTCTCCAATCGTCGCTTTTAATCTTCGTCGCCTCGCGGTCGGTTGTCGGCTGTCGGTTGTCGGTTGTCCTGGCGTATAATTGAGACGTTCGAATTGCGAAATAATTGCTTTCTGTTCCGAGGCGCGTCTCGGAAGGTGTCGAGGGTCGGGGGTCGGGGGCGGCGTCGCAGGACCTTCCGCCACCTTCCGTCGACGCCTCGAGCCGCGAAGGAGCCGCGGGCTCGCGCAATCCTTTGTAGTTGGTGGTGTTTGCGGCTGTTGTTCGTGTTGCTGTTGCTGTTGCTTCTGCTGGTTGTTGTTGCTGGCGTGCTGTTGTTATTTGCTTTCGCAAAGTTTAGCTGCAACAACATGACAAGAACAGCACGGCGAGCGAGGTCGGATAAAGAGGTTGTCGTGAGCTTCGCCCGCGGAAAACAACCTGCGAAATAAATTTTCCGACGGCGGCGACGTCGACGACAAAAGCAGACGAAGCAGTTCAGTGGCAATTACAACAACAAAAACAACAACAACATGAAGAACATAACAATGCGGACTACGACAGTGGCAACAACAATCACAATCGAGCAATTGAACTACAGGAGCAGCAAATACTTTGAGCTGTTATTATAGCCATTGTTGTTGTGTTCTATTGGATGTTGTTGCGGTTGTTGTTGTTGTCGCTATTTTCGCCTCCATTATTTATTGCGGTGGCATCCGTCCGTCCCCTGAGACTGCGGCTGTGTGCGTTTGGCTTTCGAATCGCGTCGCCGCCGCCTTCTCCCGACCCCATGAATGTCCTGCGGGGGCGAAGGGGCTGGTGGTGGTCGGTGGGGGCGGCAGGGCGTCTGCGGCTGGAGGAGTGGGGAGTGTGGACTGTGGGACGTAAGTCAGCGACGCTTCCGCTGCTTATTAGAGTTGAAAAACATTTCCCAGGCGCTGAACTTTGTTGAAGGAGTTCCCAACAACAGCAACAACAACACCAGCAAGAAGAACAATAACACTAACAACAAGTGTGACAACAACACGGGCTGGTGGGCGCTGTAGGAGTTGCTCCAAACACTCGCTAGATGGCGCTCGAATTGCTGTTACTTCCGCTGTGCTGCCGCCAACACTTTGGCGTTTTAAGGATTTTATTGAAAATCACAGGGGAGCCGCCAGTCGTCCTGGCCCTCGTGTTGTTGTTATTGTTGCTGCACACAAGGACTGTCGAGTTGAATGCTTTTAGTTTGAATTGCATTTGCGCGCGGCGTGGGGGAGGAGGAGGAGGCGGAGGAGGTCGAGGAAGGGCGTCGGAGAATTTTGGGGAAAACTTTTAACGAGTTTTCTTTTTGATCCTCGGCGCGAAGAAATTTGTTGCAGTTTTTCTTCGCTACATTTTCTCGTGTTGTTGTTGTTGTTGTCCCTTCTTCACTCTCGCTCACACCCACGGGCACTTGAGGCACCGCCGCTCGCTGCAGAAAATTGCAACGGAAGGTTAGGGGTTCAGGCCAGGCAGGTCCCGGGGCACGACACGCGGACAAGAGGACGAGGGGTCGGGCAGGAGGCGTCAGAGAGAGAGAGAGAGGTGAAAAGAGCAACCCGAGGATGCAGCGAGTCCTTGGAAGGCATCCAAAAGGTGTGAAATAATGGATGTTTTCCAGTCAAACGCACCGCGACAACGAGGAGGACGAAGGAACCAACGAAGGAACGACTCAAGGAAGGAGCCAAAAAGACGAAGACGAAGACGAGGAGCGGGGAGCAGAGGCGGGTGACGAAAAGTAGGAGCAGAAGCTCCGGGTCTTCAAGACGAGAAACGTGCAGAATTCAGGGTGAGCGAGGCCTGTGTTTACGATTCCGGCCCACTCGAGCCGCGAATCAATCAGCGGGTCCTTGGGGAGAAAAATGCGAAGTCATTAAATTTAATTGGCAAACAAACATGTCGCGAGTCGGACCCGGGACTGCTGCGGGCCTCCTCATTCCCCCTCTCCGCCTCTCTCTGTCTCTTCCCCATCGCCCGTGGAGACGGAGGAGAAGCAACGACTGTGCTTCAGGTGGGCGAGCGACGGAACTTTGGGCCGCACAAGGCAAACAAGCGCCGAGATGTCGGCACGTGCGACGTCCTTCAGTGTTCGCTGGGCGTCCCCGGCCGTCCCGGCATCGACATCCGTCGGAGGAGCTCGCGACGACCGTTCTAAGGCGGAGCCAATTTCGGAGCCACCAGGGACGTCGGCGGGCATCGAGCGTCCGGATTTATGAATCTAACAAGCGAAAAGTTTCGCGCAAATATTTGTCCATCTCGTGGACAGACAGGATGGAGAAGCAGGACGTGGTCGGACATCATTCGAGATTTCTAGGACATGCCCTCGTTTGCCTGTGGAAGCGCCCCATGTTGACGCGAATCATGCACGCAGCTTTCAGGAACCTTCCTCCCGTCCCCACTTCAGCGTCCTCCAACCTTCCCCCAAGAAACCCAGTTCGGCGACACCGCTAAACAAGCCCGACCCAGGGGCCGCCCGTGCCGAACTCCTCCCAAGGAGTCCTCGCCGGAGTCCTCGCCTTTTTAAAGCACTCACAAAGAGCTTTCGCCGCGAGCTCCGTGCTAAACTAATTGCGAACTTATCCCGGCCAACGTCTTGATGGCTTCTTGTGGGGGTTCAGGTGTGTCTGTGTGTGAGTCTGTGCGGGGTGCGTAGGTGTCAGCGAGTGAGTGTTGAGTGTGTCTGTGTGTGAGGCTGGGCTGCGGTTCGTACCGCTGTGGGTCGGGTGTTTGCGCTTCGCTGTGTGTAGCGATGCAATCAGGACCCAGATAAGGATCCGTCGTTGCTCGCTTTTCCAGGAGAAAAAACAAAACAAAACACACGGTGTTGCACAGGACGCCTCCCTCTTCTCGCCCCCCCCCCCCCCTTCCCTCTCCGTCCTGCTCCACCACCATTTCGCTCTCCACCTTCGTCGCGCCATCGCCTGGAGCTGTATGAAGATGCTTATCTTGGCGTAAGGACCACACGTCACCGGAGCCAATTTGCTCCTGACCGCCAAGTCGGGGCGGGTCGGGTCGTCCTCGTTGCGCGTCGCTTCGCTGCGCCATGGCGGGCGCGGGCCCGGCGGGCGGTGCAGGTTGGTGGAAGGGTTGAAGACAAAAGCGCAACAAAGTGGACATTTGGGTTAAGAAGCAATCGCTTAGCTGTCCACCTCGTCCTACCCCCGGGCCTTCTTTGCTGCAACGGAGACTTGAATCATTTTTAAAGGCTCCTATTTATCTCAACAGCCCCCCTGGTCCTCCGCCGGCCCCTCCCCTGTTCACTCCTCTTCCCTCATCACTCTTTGTTTTGGCTCTTGTTCGTTGCCGGTAAATCTTCTCCCCTCACCCCTTTCTCTGTCTCTCTTTCTCCCACGAGCTCCCTCTGTCGCTTCCCACTCGCGCCGAGCGTTTCGAGGGGTCTTCGCGCCGTTGAAGTTGTTGTTGTTGTTGTTTTAGTTGTGGGTGTTGCTGTTTCCGCCTCGGCCATAGATCGAAGCTCCAGAAGTAATTAAGATAACGACTTCGGCTTCGACTTCCCGCCACCTCCCTCCGCCGTCGTCCCACTCCTCCCCCAACCCAACCCTGCCGGCGCCGCGGGTCGAATCCTTTCTCCGAGTGTGCTGCCGTTCCCGATTCCGCTGTCGTCCCGTTGCCGAGGGCACGCGGCACGACGGGGCCGACGACTGGATCCTTTGTCTTGCTCCGATTATCGGGCCCAGGGCAGTCGACGAGGGCGCCGAAGCGGGAAGAGGTGGAGCGACTTCCGCATAAATCATATGTGGACGAGGGCGGCGTCTCGGTCGAGGTCCGGGGCGCCGCGTAGTTTCCCCCGCCTTTTTTATTATTAATTAACTCCATTACTTGCGCCTTCGAGTCTTCGCCGCGGGCATCGGAAGGCGTTCGTTAAAACGTCTCTTATCTCGCATTTCGTCTGGCGACTGGCGACGGGCGTCTGGGCCGGAAACACACACGTTCAACGCGAGCCCTGCAACCGGATCCGGTTCCGGATCCCTTCCCTTCCCTTCCCGGATGTCAGATGCTCCGCTCCATATCATATCGCTCGCTCTCGCCGACTGCCTGCGGGGCCGGCTCAGCAGGTCTCGAGTTTCCGCCGATGCGTCCCCTCGAGACCTGCAGGTGGGGTTCAGCGGCCTCCAGGGGAGGCACTCGTTCCCCAGGAGCCATCGCAGGCGATCTGGTGCCTGGGCCCTGCTCCCTACTCCGGCTGAGTGGATTCTTCGTCTCTGATTGTGCATTGTTGGAATTGCGTTGGCCATTCGTTGCGCAATTACGTCCATCGCTTCCGCCTCTGCTGCCGTTCGCCATTTACTGAAGGCGACCCCAGGTCCAGGTCGTGGTCCTGGTGCGGCTCCCCAGCTTCCGCCAGCTGCTCCAGATCCCCTCGCGTAAATCAAACGAGGCACGAGTCCTTTGTAAACGGATCCGTGAGTCCTGCAGCCGCTGCAAGTGTTTGCAAACAAATGAAATCCAACGTCGCTGCCGGCTCCGGCTTCTTCCGCTGGTTCAACGCCCACGGTGCGACGTCAGGACGAGGCAGGGAGGGGTCTCGGAGAGGGCGTAAGGCGAATGAATAAAAATTCAATTATAACTTCTCAAGCTAAGCGAGGACAACGAGACAGTGACAGCGAGAGCGACAGAGGAGGAGGACGGTGGAGGACGAGGTCGCGTTATGAGTCTCCATCTGGTCCAGGAACGCTGACGCCAGTCGAGAGTGGAAACAGTTATTCATTAGCGGCCCCGAAATCACATCCAGGATAATGCGCGGGAAAATGGAATTAATGTCCGGCCGACGCAGGGAAGTAGAACGACAAACACGGAGAAGCGAAGCTGATACCAAGAGAGAGCGAGCGAAAGATACAAAGTAGGCAATGGGAGGAAACAGGACTTAAATCGCTAGTTAAAGCTCCGGCTCCCGACTCCCGACTCCCGACGCCCGGCTCCGGAACGCGTCCGTCTGCCCACGTTCCGCGAGCGCATTGTGTTGGACGCGCGCTTTGTCCTCGCGAATGACGGGTATCCTTTTAATGGAAATCCTTGTAAATCTCGCAACTGGAAACGGAGCCCGCACGCCGCCATCGGCATCGCCATCGTGTCTTCCGCTGACCTACTTCCGCCGCATGTCCTGGAGGGACCATCGTCGGAGCCTGCTCTTGTTCCTGCTCGTATTGTTCTTGTTCTTATTGTTGTTCTTGTTGTTGCCACAGTGGACGCGACCGCAACTGCAACATAAACATCGAGAGCTCGCTCGCTGGTGGTTCGTGCTTTGTTAGCTTTTGACGTCGCCGGCCAGCGTCGCCTGCAGCCATCGAAGCTTGCTTTGAAATGCAATGAGAATGGCATAGAAAGGAACCGAGAGACCGAGAGAGATCGAGCGAAGCCGGCGAGGGCGACGAGGCGAGAGGGGGAGTAAATAAATGCACTCGAACCGTGCGGAGGATCTCGTCGAGGATGTGCGAGCGAGCGATGACCGTGGCACGTACCGATGATGACGATGACGACAATGACGACGACGACGACGCCGACGCCAGCTGCCTGCGGACTCAGTCACGTTCCGGCGCACCTCCATCCACCATCCGAAGCCGGCCCCACTCCGCCCACTGCCGACCGCCTCCGATTCAACCACTGACACCATTTCGCAGTTGTCGCCCCACTCGTGGCGGTCCTGCGGCAAGGACGACGCCTTGTTGCTCTTGCTCTGCGCGGCGGACTCTCGGGGCCGGCTGATTGAATTTGCGTCGCTGCCGGCGCCGTCCAAGGATACTCCTAAGGACCTCGACAACGACGACGACGACACGGACACCGACAGCGACGAAGTGTCTCAAGGACGAGCAGCATTGATGCAATTACTCGGCCGCCTCTGGAGGAGGTTGCAATTGCTCGTGATTGAATTCTCCGCGTCGAGGGCACGGTCTTAGGACTCGAAGGACTTAAAGGAAGCCCCTTTAAACCAGAGTAATGGGTTACAAATGCGATTTGTTGTTTATCGAAATGCTTTTGTCGTCAATTGAATCCGTTGGAATTGACTTAAAGTAGAAAATAGTGATGAAAATCCTGACCATTTTCAGTCTACCTCTGATTTAAGGACGTCGAAACTGCAAGCGCTCGAAACGGATGCAAGGACACGTTGCCTGACAGATAGCAGGAACCTCACTATCCTAATTAGCCTGCTCTCGACACTCGCCGACAAGCAGCGGACCACAGAGCGGTCCGAAGATCCGAAGACCCGGCGTCGACGGTGGCGAGGGCTGAGGTATGCGAAGTCGTCAGGGGTCCTCGTGGTGGGGTCGTCGGCGGCCGACGTGTGGGGCCGACGACGATGCGCCCGGCTCCCAAACAAATGGAGATTAATGGACTTTTATGAGCGCCGCATGTGCGACCGCCTAAGGAGTGGCGACTGACACAGAGAAGAGAAGTGGGGAACAAGAGAATAGAACAGAGGGCGAGGAGGATTTGAGACTAGGACGAGCCGAGTATGAAAAGCCGAAAAGGATCGCAAAAAGTCAATCGAGAGTGAAAATTCCACACGTGGCCTGGAAGGTGAACGGTGAACGAAAGGCTAAAAAATCCTTTTACTCGAACTAATCCCGATCGAAGGACTCTTAATCGATCTGAAGGACTCGCCCTCGCCACCGACTGTGACTGCGGCGTCGACGAAGGCAGCCAAGCGGCAAACGTGGGGCCCTCGGCGGCGAAGGACGCTCCATGCGACGCCCGAGGACCCTCGACGTCACTCGAGCCGGAAAGGATCCCTCGCTAGATTAGGACTCGGCAAGGCTCGGCGGCAAATAAATTGCGAGCGAGCGTGTGTGTGGCGCGAACTCCCACCGGATGAAGAGGGGCGGAGGCAACCGGTGGCCGATGCAGCAGCCGGTGACGCAGGCATCGGGGTAACGTTCCACGAGGTCCCCGCAGCAACACGAGGCACCACCACAGACTGCGAGGCCGAGGCGGTGGTGGGAGGCAAATAAATCCCTCTGCAGACACCGGGGTCGAGCCACAGCGGGAGGAGTCGGGTCGCTGTGGGTCGGGGTTGCGTCGCCGGCAGCTGTTGATTGTGAAAATGTTTAGCTTGGCTTCCTCCGTCCGTCCATCCGTCGCTCGCTGCTGCCGCAATTAAGGGGCGGCTTACGCGGAGAGGGCGTGGTATTGAAAGCCATGAAAGCGATACCTGCTGACGATGATGCCGTTGGCGCGGGGGCGACCGAGGCAAGGAGAATCGGGGACGGATCCTGACTGCATTTTAATTAGAGCGCACTGGCGGAAGCAACTGCGGAACTCGACAACACAGGATGCGGACAGGAGGCACAGGAGGGGTCACAGGAGTTCCAGATTCCAGGCGATCAGATTCCGCCTCGCCATTTTTCCGCTTTTCTGGGGACCCGTTGCCGGTCCCAGGAATTGGTCATAAATTCATATTCTTCTCAGCGCGTTTGGCAATTTCCTAAATTCCTTCAAATGAAATAAAAGTTTTCCACTCAACTGCTCGCCATCCTCCGACATCTTCCCTTCCATCTCCCGCTCCTCCTCATCCTCCTCGTTCTCCACCCCCCTGGGAAGCGCGACGAGTCCTCGCCGGAAAAATTGCTTAAATGAAAATTGCCTCGAAGGCAGTTTTTAAAACTTTATTACGACATTTCTCGCCATCGCCATCGTCGTCTCCGTCTTGTTCGGCGTTGTCGTCTGGCTGGTTTTCGCTCCGACCCCACCCTCGTGCCCGCGGATTAGACCGCCGGGTGTAATAAAAGTTTCCCGCCACCCACGACCAGGGGCCGCCCTCGCCTCACGAAGCCTCTGCTCTCTCTCTCTCTCTCTCTCTCTCTCTCTCTCTCTCTCTCCCCTCTGTGGCATACATTTTCGCGCCAAATGTTTCAATTTCGAATCGCTCCACGAAGGCGGAGTCGGAGGAGGTTCTCGCGGAAATCTCTGCGACGACTGTGGTTGTTGTTGACGGTTTTTGTCGCTGTCGTCGCGCTGCGGAGTCTTCTTCTTCTTCTTCGTGGCACAAAAATATCTCCCGTCCAAGCCCAACCAACCCCTCCATCTCTCCCTCTCTGCGCCACTCGCCATTTCTTGCTCGTCAACATCATCATTTTTCGCTCCGACATTTTTCTATCCTTAAATGTTGCTCCACTCCCCAGCCTTCTCCATGTCCTTCTCCCTCTCTTCCATTTGTTGCTGTTCTGATGACGGTTCTGCTTGTGGTTGTTGTTGCTGCTGCTGGCGTTGTTGGCAAAACACGGTGCAACACATTAAAAGCGGTTGTCAAAAATATCATCAACATTTATTCCGGTCCCGCGCCGTCGTGGCTGGCGGAAGTGTTGATGGGCGGGCGGAAATGACGAAGTCGGATGAGGAGGGGGGGGGGGGCTGAAAGAGGAAACGAGAAGGACAGAGAGCGGAGGTTGCTCGCTATCAGGACCAAGCCGTTGACGACTTCAAATATTTCTCGTCGAATTTGTCCCCAACGACGGGGCTGCTCGAAGCCGAAGTTGCTCCTTTGCGACGATGATAAAAGGACGAGAACAACTTTTTCCACGATTGACTTGGGAAGGGAAGGAGGGGAAGGAAATGAATGGAAATGTTTAGTGAATTTTTCTGCACTTCATTAAGGGATCCAAAAATGAAAGTCAAGCCAACTGTAAAGGGAGCTCGTTGTATTTTTTCGCCGTTGCATTAAATGACAATTAATTTCATATTAATCGGTCAATTAATTGTCAATTCAATTGATTAGGCCTTTTAAATTAATTCATTATTCAACATGTTGCTTTGTTGATAATAAAAAAAACTATCATTAACCATTTCAGGTATTGTTGAAATTGTTGGTTGTTTAATTTTTAGTTCGGTTTCGATCTTCGACTTCTCGTTCGTTTGCTATTATTGGGAAATACGACGCCACAACCTACAGGTGGTGCAGGTCACCGCGGTTGTTCGCAGTTGGTCACACGAAAACGTTTTGTCGACAACAACATCGAAAACAAGCGCGACATCAAACATCACATTGCGATCAACCACCAGGCGCCCAGCATCAGCCGAAGCTCGACTCAAGTCTCTCAGCGGGAGAAGAAGAAGCAAAGAAAACGCTCTCTCCGCCTCTCACTAGGCGGCGAGATCGGCTCTCTCGGCATGGTCGGAGCACGGTGCTAATGGACAGAGTTTCCAACCGTTTGATTTTCCAGCCCGCATGCACATGGCGATCGATAAATTGTCGGTTGGCAACCCTAGTTCATTTTCACACGCTCTCTACCTCTCTCTATTTCTTCCAACTAGAAAAACGAGAGGGCCTGGGTCTGCCCTCTTCTGGTCGCCTGGTGGCTGGAGCGTCTCGAGCGCTGAGAACGATCCAGTTCTGCTCCACGTCCACGTGGCCACCTCGGAGGAAAGCGACGGGAGTCGATCGATCGTTGGAGGCCTTCGCCATTCCAACTTCTACCTGCCTCCGCCTGCGTGGAGGCCAATCGATTGCCTCGCTCAATAAGATTTGTTTGCTTGCCAGTCGGGCGAATGAATCGCAAAGTTCGGGACGAAGTTCGAGACAAAGTTTCGGGCGCTTCATTTGAATTTTTCTCCACTCGACGTGTGTGGTCCAGAGTCGTCGTCGTCGTTGGCGGGTCCTTCCGAGTCTCCAGATTCCGGGCAGTCCACGGGGCGAACGAATGACTGACTGGAAAAGTTTCCACCAGAGCAAAGTTAAGTGTCCTGATTTTGAATTTGATTTTACTTTTGATTTGATTTCGTTCCGTTTCAATTCAACTGTTTCCACAGCGAACTCTCGTCATCCGTCAGTTCCCGTCAATCCAATTAGGCGAGGCGCTTTAACTCGACAACTTCGCATCCTCCGCACTCTCCGCCACAATCGAGTTGAGGTCCTCCTGCTCGCTCCCCTCTTCGCTGTCCGGTCATGCACACATGCAGAGCTTAATGATCGCCGCTTGTTTCGCGAACCACTCGCTCCATCCCTTCATCGCTCGCTCTCCCTTTGCCTTCCCTGTCGCCCTCAGTTCGCCCGGCAGCTCCGAACTCTTTCATGTGCTGCGTGTCCTTCGCAACCGCAGCTCATTATCCTGCCAGCTGGCTCTGCCTTCCTCTCGCTTCTGCCGTTGCTCTGTCTCTGTCGCATTTAACTTTGTTTCCCTTTCTTGATACGTCGTAATTAGTGCGTCACACGAGCGTCCCGAATGGGGACGCGATGATGAGGTTCCCGCCGGGTGGGAGGGCGACATGTGTGTGTGTGCAGTGGATAATGACTTATGTTGCAATTCGCCGGGACACGAGGACGCGTTTCTGTGCTGCGGCGGGGCTGGAGGGCGGCGGGGCTGGAGGGCGGTGGAGCTGGTGGGAAGGTGGGGACGGCGACTGGCGGGTTCCTCGCGAAATCATGCGAAATTCGCTGGTCTTCCAGCAATTGCAACTGAGCCTGGGATCGGACATGAAATTGTAGCAAATGTTTGGATTCATGATAAAAGCGGAGTAAAAGCAAAATAGTCGTAATTACGCTCAAAACTTTTTAGTTTATTGGTGATGATGATAGATGATGATGGAAGAATAATAAATTTCAAATAAACCGAGTTGGTTTCGATGTTGTTTTAATCTAATTTGTCATTTTGCCCACCCCCTCTCGATGGCTTTTAAATGTTGCAGACGCCACTTTAAACAGTTGGCAATCGTCGAAAGCCCTGGCCGCAACAATAATTGCTTATTTAAACTCATGTCGGGCAAATATTTACAGTTAGAAAACTGTCCGATCCGCCATAATTGAACCTCGTCCTCCTTTGACGACCTCCAGCTCGGGGGTCGGAATCAATGAAAGCCGAAAGCGTTGCATGTCGATGGCGAAAACAACGGCAGCAGGAACAACATCAGTGGCAACAACTTTATCAACAACTATAATACAATTGCAGGGCCAAAATATCAACAACTGCAGTAGTTGCAACAACGAGAACTGCAACAGCAACAGCAACAACAACAGCGATGTGGACAATGAAAGCTGACAACACGAATTTGTCGCCAGCCATGAATCAGCGAGCGAGGCGCCTGGGGATGGGCGTGGCGGGTTGTGGGGGGCAGTGGGCGTGGCGGGAGTCCAATGCAAATATACCGCCATAAGCGGCGACTTCCGTGCATAATAAATAACTGTAAATGCCGACGCAAACACTCATACACGCACACGCGACGGCAGCGTGGGACGGACACGGAATCGCATTAAATCGGGCGTTTAATTATGATTATGATTTATCTGCAAAAACAATAAACTACGTCCACCTCCCTCGACCCCTTCGTCTCCGTCTCTGTCTCTGTCACCCTCGCCCCTCGCCCATCGCCCATCGGTCCGTCCATCGGCGGTCACTCGGCTGCCAGTCGCCATTTTGGCCAAAGAAGTCGCCCGGCCCGGGTTCGGCCGTTAATGGACCGAGCTAGCAGAGATGTTGCAGGGCTGCGTCTGCCATTTTAATGCCAAATATTATTATAATACAATAACAACAACACCGCATAACAGCAACTACCCCATTACTAAAAATAACTACGACAGCAACGACAGCAACAACAACAAAGCTATTGGCTGGCAATCGCCACTCGATGGCCAATAAAAGCGTATTTAATCAAAAAACCGATATTATTTACGAGCTTCGGAAGCTGGATCAGGACGTGGAGGGGGTGGCGTGCGGAGTGTGAGGGGGAGGGGAGGAGGACTCATTGGCAGCACTGGTCGGTCGGGCGGTTGGTCACAAGGCTAATTTAACGAACGCTCAGCGGACGATGACAATAACAACAAAAAGCACAGACCGGCAACAACAATAAAAACAACATTAAATTAAACGCTTTCATTAAGCATTGACCGGAAGTGGACAGTGACAACAATAACAAAAATAGCAACAGAAACAACAACAACAAGAACAACAACCTCAGCCGCGAAAGATGAAAAACATCGATTCATCGCAGAGGGTCAATATTGGGGCGATGAGCTTACTTATCGAATGGCAGCGGCGATAAATATTGATGAGGCCGCCGAAAGCCAAATTAAACCAAATTAAGTCGCTTTGACCGCCTGCTCCCTCCTCCGCCCTCCGCCCTCTACACCCGCTGAGGTTGCAAATATTTGATCCTGTTCGGAGGATGGGGCGGGCGCTCGAATAACGTCGATTTATGTCCACGAGAAGCTCTCGGTTATCGATATTAATGCGGCTTTAGTCCGACATTAATGCAGAGTGCATGCTAGCACGAGGGGTGGGCGAAATAAATGCTTTGTTAGCGAGTTCGTTTGTGGCCAAGATGGATTTTATTCCCTCGGGAAGGCGCATCAAAGAGAAGATACATTGATTCGGGAGCTCTCAGAGGCACGATGAATGTGCCGATTGGGAGCAGTTCGAATGCGGACTAAAATCGATTGTTTCTTATTGGAGGTATCAATTTTCTATAAGCATACTTTTAGGGTCCGTGTAAATAGGTGGAAATTTGAGAAGTCGGAATTGTTGAAATTTTCGGAAAAAATTTGGACTAAGTAGTGACAAGAACCTTAAGAGACAAAGCCGGTGGGAGAACCATTCGGAGAAGCTATACAAACTAGGCCTAAAGATAGGCTACACTTTTTCGAGTAATGAGTATTAATGGATAATATATTTCTCGAGAATTTCCACTCCTTACAACTACATGAAATTAATATGACAAAAGAAATTAGCTTCACTTTATGAATCTCTTGCCGAGATCCACATGAAAAGTTCCCACTACTAACCATTTACATAAAACCAAGCAGCTCCTAACTTCAAGGACTCGTGCCATCTTCGCTTTGAGATGCCGTTCGTTTTCGTGACAGATGCTCGAGAACTCGCAGCATCGTCGTCGTTTCGAGGACCGCCCAACGAAATGAAGCGCTGCTGCCTCCCCGCACTCGAGGCGAAAATAATGCTCTCAGCAATGGCTGCTAATTTGTATTTTACAACAATTACTCGTCGTTGTTGTTGCTACGGTAACGGCAACGGCCACGGTTACGGCTGCTGCTGCATCGCTGCGAAGGAGTTGCCGTCGACGAGGACGCAGCGCAGCCCTTGAGAAATTAACGAGAGTACTTGGAGTGCTAATCGCTCAAAAGAGGGGTTAAAGCGCCGCCGACGAGAGCAAAAGCAGGGTGGACGGCGCTCGTTGGAAGTTATGGCAGTGATTGAGGAGGACACAGGAGGATCGCCGAGCAGAGCTTGCGGGACGACTCATCAGTAGAACATTTGCCGCAATTATGGCCAAAGATCCTGGCCTCGGATCCACTTTGGGAAGGACATTCGTTCGTTCGTGGCTTAAATACATTTATTGATTGCTTAACAAATTCGTATCATACAGTGTGCGCTACAACTACTTTCAGCCCCTGGACACTACTTTCAGCCCCGACCGAGGCCCACTCGATCGGGACGAGGCGCCGGGCCTTCCGGAGCCGCTTGAGGATTTTCCACAGCGGTCGACCCCAACCAAGGCGGCCCCGTTCGGCGGTGCGCCGCGAGGGTCCCGCGCCAAGTTCGCCAGATTTCCCTTATTAGAACCTAAGTCCGGCCGCGCCTCTTACGCCGCTCACGAGAAGTCGAGGTTCTCGGCCTGCAGCCGCTGCAGGATGCCCAGGATCTGCAGGGACTCGAAGGTGTCGAAGTCGTCGGGGCAGCGGCCGGAGGCGCGGGCGTCCTGCGGACGTGGCTCGTGCGGCCGGGGCAGCGTCAGGGTCACCGGTAGCTGCTCCGCCATCACGGAGTGGTGCGTGACGAGGGCCTTCAGCGAGCTGAACTGCTTCTTGGCGCCCTTGAACCGGAAGCTCTCGGCGCCGCCGCCGAGGACCGCGAAGTGTTTGACCTTCGCCGCGAGTCGCAGCGACAACTCGAAGCCGCCCGCCTTGCGGCGCATCACGAACGCCCCCGGAGCCTCGTGCTGGAGGCGCTCGAGCGCCGCTTTGCTGCTCAGCTGCGGCTGGTACCAGGCGTCCTGCAACAGCTCCTCGTCGTCGCCGTCGTCCGTGCGGTTGTAGCGGGCTCTGGGCGCGCGCTGCCGCTTCGTCTGTCGCCCGGCGCGGCGCTTCGGGCTCTTGTCGGACAGCAGCTGGCAGCAGTCGGAGATCCCGGCATCGGAGTCCGAGGCCTCGTCGTCCTCCAGGTCCCCCAAGTGGTCGTCGTCGGAGCTGGAGCTGCACGAGGCGGAGGTCGAGTCGGCGGGCGTGGCGTTGAGCCAGCAGTTCAGCGACGGCTTCTTCGGACTCTTCGTCGGTTTCTGGTGCGCACCTGGGCTCTCGACGGCCTTCGACTGCTCCGGATTGGTTGCCTTCGTCGTCTCTTCCTCCGCCGGCTCCTCCTCGTGGTCGGTGACGAGGCAGGTGCACGAGGAGCTCGTCGAGTCGTACTCCTCGTCGGCGTTGTACGAGGAGTCCAGCACGTCGATCTGAGGGGAAGCGAGAAGAAAGCGAGGAGTTTAGTTTGGGGATTCTCTGAAGACGGGCTTCGGGTCGGTTTCCCCGGTTGATATTTACCTCGTCGTAGTCGCTGGTGGCTTCGTCGTCCTCCGCGTCCGCCGCCAGCTTCGCGCCCTCCTCCGTGGGCTGCTGGAACAACTTGCGCTTCAGGAAGTCCTTCATGCAGTCGTAGACTTTGGTCCGGCCGACGCCCGTCTGCCGCTGGCTCTGGAACCGCAAGGATGACGAGGCCGTTGTTGTTGTTGCTGTGGTTGTCGGCTGGCAGCCCGTCAAGAAGCGGCTGCTCCAGTGCAGATGTTTCCGGATCGTCGTCGTCGTTTCCACGCTCTTGGCAGACGTCGATGTCGTCGATGGCTTCGTTTCCTTTGCCGTTATCGTCCTGTACTCCGGGTAGAGCTCGGAGTACGAGGGACACACGAGGGTCCTGTACTGTCCCGAGCGGTGGGAGGCGTCCTTCAGCTGCAATAGAGAGAGAGAGAGAGAGAAAGAGGGGGAGAAAATTAGCGATTGTCGTTAGGCGGATGCGAAATTGCGAGGGGCGGCCGTCGTGAGGCGAAACGTTTATGGAAACGACTTCCAGCAGCCGTTGGGAAGGACGTGGCTGGCGATTTCCGGGATGGGCTTCGGGATTCTAAGGACACTAAGACGGCGGTATTTCCGAAGAGATGGACGAAAAACCATTTAAAATGGGGATGAAATGGGCTCTGCGATTAATCAGAGTGGTTCACGCCCCTTCGATCGCCTCCTCGAGAGCGACAACTGCCGCCGTTCGAAGCCTTTGTCGAGGTCCTCGAGCGCCCCTGCCTAGGTGACAAATTGCTTCCAACGAAGACGAGGAGGAAAAACCGTTCCGAGAAGGTGGTCGAGGGGAGCGAAGGACGAGAGGAACACACGCAAATCTCAAGCAAAACCAACGGCATCAAAGGACACACCTCCTTTTTTCCGGGAACATAAATAAGTAAACATCAAAGTGTGACGCACGGAGATGACGTCAACGAGGTGGCAGGCGACGCAACAACAACTTCGACAGGGGACCCAACATCAACTAGAACAACAGCAACAACAACGACACAGGTACCGGACGCCTGCTCTATTGAATTTCGAGCTGTTTGCGCAACCTTTTAGGGAATTAGTGCAATATTGTCCGGCAGGACCCTCGGGACTGGTGGCAGAGTGGGATGAAAAATGGAATTAAAAATTACAAAATTCGCTCGGTACAACATGTCCTGCAAGTGCTCCGAGGTCGTTCGGAGATTCATCGACAGCCAGGCTGCCTTTCATTGTTCGCCCAGCCCTCGTGTGCAGGGCCAGCGCTCGTCCTGCGGCAACAAAACGTCAATCTCGTTGTCCCTCGTTGTCCTTTTCGGACGGGCGTCCACCGAGGAGCGGACCCGAGCCGAGCCGAGGGTCGTCGGGAGGCAGGGAGGGAGGACTGTTTCATATTCCAGGAGGACATTTCATATTCCACTCAAGTCCTCCGCTTGGCCCTAAAAGGCACTGGGCAAAAGGGCCAACGAGCGGTCGTCGCCGGCTCCCGCACGAACGACAAAAGGACATTTTCGGCTCGTTGGTTTTTTACGTGCAGCCAACATTGTTCGCGACGGGGTCCTGCCGCCGCACGCAAAAGGATTTTCCGACTTAGTAGCGACACAGGTTCGGCTTTGCGACAACGACAGTGGGACAGGACAGAGGCTGAGGTGAAGGCAGGTTATGTCGGGCTTAACGGCGGAAAAAACGACCCGGGTCCGGGACTCCGAACCGGGGCGAAACTCGCTCAAATACGTCACGTCATCGTTGTTAATTTGCTGAGAAAATATTGTTGAGATTTCAGCTGAAATATGGGTCGGGAGCGAAACCCTCTCTGCATTATGGATGAACGCTGCTTCCCGTGTTTCTCCTGGCTCGGATCTCGTTACCGAAACACATCCCAAGTCAAAGGTAATCCTCAAAGAGCCTTCGGCAGATCCTTCGACACAGAAACTAACTCCATTAGGCGGCCTTTGTTCGCCCTTTCAACGGTCGGATAGCGGGCCGACTTTCACTTTCGCTACCTGGACGACTCCTCGCCCCTCGCCTCACTCTCGTTGCAGTTCATCAAGATTGGTTTCCACGCCACTCGCAACTGTATCCTTTTCATGCAGATCCCTCGTCATGCAGATCCCCGCCATCCGACGATCATCACTCGCTCACTCTCGAGTACCGCGTTGATCCTCCCTCCCTACTATCCGAGCCAACCGAGTCCGCGACGAGGCCTCTCGAGAGCCCTGACGAATCCTACTGCTGGATCTACCTGAATCGATTCGAGGCTCATTATTTCGCCATTCCAGTGAAGGACCACTCAGCCAACGCAGGGAGCCTGCCTATGTGAGGGCTGCAAGACCATCGCCACAAGCCACGATCGGCAGCAGATCCCGATCTCGCGACCACTGGGGAAATTTATGGACTCCACGAAGACATCAAAGGGAATTAAGAGGCGGTGGAGGGGGAGGGAGGGCGCGAGATTTGAAAATAAACCATCGCACGACATCTCCGAATGCATAATGACCCATATTCGAGGCTATAAAAAACACCGTTGCCCCATTAGCCATCACCATTAGGGCCCGAACGGGACACCTCGCCGTAAAAAGGATTCCCCAACCGTCACCGTCACCACCATAGTTTACGAGCGCAAAAGCTCAGGCCGGCGGGCACTAATTATACTGCGCTAGGGCTTTATGGGTCGTAAAAGCCCACAGACAGACGGACGGACGAGCGTGATTTGTCTGGCTGGCTGGGAGGTTCCTACACAACGACTCGCCATTGAAAAGTTCTCGACGAGTTCTCGCGAGGAATGAGTTATCGACGGACCGCGCTGATCAATCGAATTCACAGACAGAGAAACGCAGAACGAAAGAAAAAAACGTCGAGTGGCCGAACGAGCAGCTGCCACCAAGTGTTGCGACAACGTGGCCACAAGGAGGAGACGAGTCGCGATGCGGAGGGTGGGATGGATGAAGCCATGAATTTTATATCTCACTAAATTAAATAACTCATAAACTTTGATTTTACGCGCTGCTTAACATATGTTCTCGCCCCCACGACAGTCGGCGGACCCCGAAACAAGTGGTGGGCGCGGAGGGGAAAATTGTGGCCGGAAAAATCTACTTTTTACGAGCTGTGAAGCAAAGAGT
Organism: Coelopa pilipes; assembly: GCA_947389925.1. NCBI lineage: Eukaryota > Metazoa > Arthropoda > Insecta > Diptera > Coelopidae > Coelopa > Coelopa pilipes. The sequence continues at coordinate 36,235,251 of OX376699.1, read as the reverse complement.
GAATGAGGGGGGCGAGGGACGCGCTGTGACGAGTGGTGGGGAGTGACGAGTGTCACCAGACGGCTCCATGGGGATTGAAGAGCCGAGGAGGCGAGGAAACGCAGTATTTCATGGAGAAATTTTAATGTGAATTTGAACAAATTTGAAAAAATTCTTCCTCAGTGCGCCAGTGGGCCGGCGGAAGCCGTTGCTTCGGGGAAACCATTCGCTCATCACCACGACGATGGCGAGGAATCGTCCGTTTTCCGAGAAGTTCCCCGGGCAATTGGGAAATTATTGGAAAGCTGCTGAAAGTCGAAAATGCTGGGGGAAATTTGTGGAAAACGCGTTAATTTGTTGCACAAATATTTGGAAGTATTCCAGCAGACCCAGGGGACTCGCGGAGGGAGGGCACTAAAGTGTCACCCTCCCGCTATCTCTCTCGTTCCCTCTCTCTCTCTGTCTGGCTCGCGGCCTCTGTTGTCTCTGTTGTTTCTCCGAGTCAAGGGTCCACTTAAAAATTGCAGCAGGCTGTCCAAACAAGCCTAACAAACGGTGGCCCGATCGACCCAGGGACCACCCTCGCGCTCTGTTTACCGAGACCATTTGCTTCTAAAGCCGCGTGATCCTTTACGACCTCGACAGCAGCTCGGTTCGGCCTCGTCCCGCCCCTTGGCTGCCGGCCTCAAGCAATAAATCCTTTCGCTGATCCGCGCCAAAGCCCGGCGCCCTGCGACCCGCGCACAGCTGTTTCGGGTAGGTGAAGTTCGACGACAATCGCGCAATTTGCGAGAGCCGCAGCCGCGTCCGGGTCCTTGATTGAGCCGCGCGTGTCCCGGAGCGTCGGCGAGTGCGTGTGTCCTAGGCGAGCGAGCTGCGGTGTGGCTGCGGTTGCAATTACGAAGCAGACGAAGGTGGAGGGGCGAGCGAGTTGCACGCGAGGGTCGCATCGCCGGGACCCGCGCAAGGCTTCAACAGCTGTCGTCAATTCGAGGGCCGCGCATCCCGCTCTCTATCACTCTCGCTCTCAGAGAGTTGTAGGAGTTCTGTTCCGAGAGTGCCCGCAGAAGCGTTTAATTAAAGCCCGGTCCGGCGTCCACGCCACTGACCGACCACGCACCTTTAGGTAGAGCCAGCGATCTGGAAGGGGAGGCCGGAGGGCAGGCCTCAGGTTGACGGCATGGCATCCATCATCGCTTCTGGCCCTGGCCTTGGCTTGGCCACGCTTCCAAATCTGGAGCGAGGTACAAATTGTCGGAGGTACCGGCGAGGGTCCGGCGAGGGTCCCTTCGCGGGCTACAAACCACCTTACAATGGCTCGATATTAATTTCCACTTCGTACCTCGGGTCGGGTCTGACACCTTTTCGTGCAGCAACAACAATGGAGGCCATAAAACAACAAAGGCTTGGCTTGGGTGAGCAGGCGAAAGGTGTGCGTGGTGTTGTTTTTTCTCATTGTTGTTGCTCTTGTTCCTCCACATGCATCAAAACCGATTCCTCCGCACAGTCGTAATCAAGGAGCCTTCGAGTCTATTCGATGCTACTTCTTTCGGCCGCCCGGTCCTCCGGCCATCATTATTTCGCTGACGGCTGCATTTTCTCCTGCCCTTAGCCTCCTTCCACTCCTCCTTCTATTCTTCCAGACAGACTGCATTAGAATCGACGTTATTGCTACATCTTCGGCAACAACAATGGGCAACAGGAAGGGGGAGAACGAATGATGGAAAGAAAGGTGTTTCTGAACCAATTTCCCGACGCACCACCTTTCATCCTGACCTTTGTCCGCGGTGCAGCGATGAAATGCTCCTCGTCCCATTCGAAACGATTCCATTTCATTCTATTCTTTTCTAGTCGCTCTCTTGCCTTTCGTTGTTTCCCTTTTATGGTTTATGTTCTCGGATGGTTTATGTTTTCCTATCGAAGACGCGGCTGCGTTTTCCTGCACTAATTTTGAATAAATAACACCTCGTCTTATCGCGCGACGATGGCGGGAGGGAAGGAAAGGATGGCGAAGCGCAGGGGAGGGGAAGGCAAGGGTCGGCATCTTGGTGCTGACTCATTTCCATAAAAATCTGTGTAATAAATTCCGCGTCCGTGGGCAGCCCCGCATCGTAATGAGGTGTGTGATCGCCCCATTGAAGCAATTAAAATGCCCCGGGAGAGGTCGAAATTGTGGTTTCCTTTGGCGGGCCTGATCGGCACTGCCTTGGCTGCAATGGGAGTCTCCAGAGACCGCGATTGCTCCTCCACTCCTCGGCCCTTCGCCGCTCCCTGTGTAACCGGCGAGTGCAATGAATATTAAAAGCGGTTTCTAATGACCCGCCCCTGGGCCGTCACTGCAGCTCGTCGGCTCTTCTGGACACGGTCCTGACTTCGTGCTCGTCCTGGCGCAGTCAACAATATTCAAAAGGCCGACTCTCGATGCCTCTGCCCATCGATGTCGCCTCGCCACTCGCTCCCTAATAACTCAGTCCGCCCGTCACTCTCTGTCTGTTCGTCCGGCCGGTAGTCGGTCTGTCGATGGAATCCGTTGTCTGTGGTGATTTCTGTCGTCATCGGCTGTCGCCTTTCCGCCGTAATGCGAGACTGTTTTCCATGTTCTGTTTTAAGTTCGCCTAATACGCCGTGCTCCGGCGCATAACTGGGCTGGGCTGGGCTGGTCTGTGGAAATCCCCATGGAAGCCATATTCGTCTGGAAAATGTTGGCACCGATTTCGCGCCTGCCGCTCTCCGGCACCCGGCACCGCACCACGACTAAGCCCTTTTTATATCGAGTTTTCACTGCACAAGGATTCCATTGTTCGCCCAGACGCTCATTCATGACAGTTCGCTATTTGTCAGCGACTCCTGCTCCCCACCTCTCCACCTTTCTGCCCCCTTTCACGCATTTCCATATGGTGTTCCGACCGACCGACGAAGAAGAAGAAGAGTCTTCATCCTTTCGGTGTGCCAGGCCTGGGAATAAGTCATTTCCAGCGTTAATGAAGTGTCGCCGACACTTAATTATCTCCATCTACTCGCTTGTCCCAGGCACCCGGCACCCGGCACCCGACAGTCTCGATCCCATTCCGAATCCGAACTCGAAAATCCCCGACTAAGCACTCGCCATGTGGACGCGTCTGTCATCTCCGTTTAGAATTAGGATTATTTGCTGTATTAGTCCAACATTTGGTGACAATAAATTTCCCTCCAACTAGTATGTGAAGACGACTCCCTCCTCCTCCAACTATTCCGACTGCGAGGTGACTCCAACACAATGAGACCAAGTCACGGAGAGATTTCCCGAGATTTACATCAAATTAAAGTCTTCGAGAGATGAAAGACCAACAAGAGGAGTCTTTGAATCGAAAGCAAGACTGACTGTGAGAGGCTGACGCTGAAGAGAGACAGAGGGGGGAAGGAGCGGGGTTCATTTTGAAGGTACAATGAGGTACAACGGGTTGCCTGGCGAGCGAAGATATATGATTTTATGACAAGTTACAAGTGTACAACAAGCGCTCTAACAGGCCCAGGAGACAGACAGACAGACAAAGGGACGGACACAAACAGTGCGTGTGCATCGACACAGCCATAGACATAGAAATAGACATTTGTAAGAGTTCTCTGTGGAGCATTAATCATTGCCCTTGAAATGCCGACCGTTGCAGAGGGCAGGAATAGAATGGAAATTCCATTTACCGTCTTTCCCGTCTTTCGGGTCGAATTGCTCGCTGTCTGGCCGAGTGTAGAGTGCATTCTCGAGGATCCAATAATAATAATTATGCTCCCCAGTCTCGGGAAATTAAAAACCTTAAGTATCTATCTTTAATTTCGAACTCCTCTCAGACTGACTGTGTGTCTATTTCCATGTCTGTCTGCTCGTCTCGTATGAATTTATTGGTTTCAATTAGCGAGTCTCTAACGTCGGCCTATGAAATTTCCCTAATTGTTGGTGCTCGCGACGGCCACATGGAGCCTGGTGCTCGGGGCTCGGGGCTCGGTGCTCTGTACCAGGGAGCAAGTCATCGTCAGCCTCGGCCTCATCGCGGTCGTCGATAGGTTTGGCCGTCTGTCGGGAGCCCGTCGTCTGAGGTCTGGCGGCCGACGCGTCGAGGGCCGCCTCTGTTTATCTTCCCTTAATTGGCTCAGATCTAATCTAATCTGTCGAGAGGTTTGCTTTGTTAAGACAATACAGACCGTCTGGCCTGGTCTGGTCTGGTCAGGTCAGGTTTGTCTGTCTCGCCCGAAACCAATTGAACTCGCCTATCTATCTGTCCATCGGACTGTCTGTGTCTATCTGTCCGTCGCCTGTCAACATATGGTCAACACTTTTGCTTTTAAAGAGTTCTCCCTGCAGCGGCCGAGCATCCGAGGGTTCTGTTTGCCATGCTGATGGCGATGGTGTTTAGCCATTTGTCCGATGTCTTCGCGTTTCTTTCCTTATCGTTAATGTCGTCTTCATTAAGTGCCTCTCGTCCGTCGTCTCTGGTCCCTCGACCCACGATCGTCGATCGTCGTCTCCTCCCTCGATTTCATATCTAAAAATGCTGTTTCGTCACTTGACTTGGGATCTGGGGTTCTGCGTTCCGAAAGGGTCCCGTTCCGGGGTCTCGAGTTTTATCGGAGGGCGCGTTGGATGCGTTGCCAGTTCGAATCACTTTTAATTCTCGCTGACAGCTGTCTGCCATCGAGGCGCATGTCTTTCGGCGCACATGAAGACATGCGTCGATAAGACGCATATCCATAAAAGTTCAGGCAAACCCTTGAGTCGGACAGCTGCCTCCGAGCGATTGATGCCAGTACAATTGCCTCGCGTACAGTCGCGAAATTCGCATCAAGTGCTTCCTGGAAGGCGGCTCCGCCCCGGAGGTACCTAAATCGAACCCTTCGCCCTTCGGTTGGGCGTTGTTTCGAGGCGGAACAAAAGAGTTGAGGTTCGAGACCACGATCACGACCACGACCAATTCGAGCCACACCTCCGTGGCCAATCCTTTGGGATTTTCCATCCCACCGAGGTTTCCGTTGAAAAATGACGCCACGAAACCTGACGAAGCCCGCCGCCGATCGTCCAGGATCGGAAGACAATCGATCCACAGCCTAAGTGTGTGGATAAATATTTTGAGTATTGGTTTGGGAGAACAATGCCCGATTGCCATGGAGAGATAGATACGATCAATCGTCGATCGAGGCGTGGTCGAGACTGGTGATTGGGCCCTACCTGACTTCCTGTAGTCCCAGGAGGGCTTCGGCGGCTTCCGATTTCGAGGAAGTGCCCGAACAATCGGCGAGCCCAATCTCCGGCTGGGTCGCCAAGGAACGCGACCGCTCTATTGACACCCGATAACTCCTCTGACTCCTCGGATGTCACCCACTCCGGGGTACGGGAGCGTCAAAGGCCGTGATTGATTCCGCCTCTCATTGAAAGATTCACGCTTAAGTAAACAGTTCCGATCGCTCTTGAGCGATACGAGGAGAGATACAAATGCAAGTATGTACATGTTTATGATCGGCTCGTGGTGGCCCGAGTGCGGTCGCTGATAAGTCGAGCGTTGGGCATGGGAAATAATCAATCATTATCGTTCGACTGCGGCTCCTCGTTTAATTCCTAACATATGTTTCTTTCTCTGTCCTCGGGGTCTTCCTCAAATATTGGCCCGAGGCTTTCGATAAGCATCGAGAGCGAAGTTTTGATTTATTTCCTTTGTTTGGCAATCTGTCCCCCTTCCTCGCTCTCTCCCTGAGAGGCTCAAAGTTCAAGCGGTGTTTTGAATCAGAGGCGGAGGCAGCAGGACGATCGACAGTCGATAGGAGTTAAATGAGTTATGAGATTGTTGTGGAATAGGGGATGAGTTATGAGATTATGATGGGAGAAGGGATGGGTTGAGAGAACCGAGTGAACAGGATTTGGCCACAAGAGTCGCCATTCATTGGCAAAGGGAACCGAGTGAAGCCCTTACAACCTGAACTCCTCTTACCTCCTTGGTTTTGGAGCTGCAGCGGGCTGGCATATCCTTTTTGCCGGCGTTATCCTGGCGGCCGAAGCGATTGTACTGGAACAGGCGACCCATTTTACTCGGTGAAACACAAGTGAACTGCGCACAATGCGATTTTCTCAGAGATCACGGTTCGATCTGAGTCGTCACGAGCGAAAAGCGCGCCAAATTCGAACACGAAATATTCAAAAATATATGTCCCGATATTGTAAGGACTCTCGTCTGGTCTCGTCGCGAGCGATCAGCACGTCGTGGGTTCTACGGATGGAATGATTCTAGTTCTGCCTTCGCGCTGTCGGCTGAGGCGAGCGGCGCCCTGTGGTGCAGCCGTGCAACAGTCGACTCCACTCACTCACTCTCCCTCTTTCTCACTGTCTCTCTGGGCACACCCATACACGTGCACACACCCGGGCCACAAATAAACACTGATGAGTGAAAAAGAATGCCACTCAGGACGGCGGCGGACTGATGGATGGATGGACGGACGGCGGTCGGTCGGTCGCCCAGGCTACCAACGAACCCCGAACACAGGGCTCCGGGGTCTCTCGCGCTCAGCCGTCCGTCCGTCCGTCGTCCGCCGGCGTTCATTTGCCAGCGGTATTTACCCTATGGAGTGCTCTTTGTCTTGCATTTTTCATAAACCTCGCCGAGTCTACCTTCGCCCGGCCGACCCTTTTCCCGTCTCATTTCGTTACCAGTTCACTCGCCCCGCTCTCTCTACCTAGCGAAGAGTTTCCTCTCTCCCTCAGAGCTCACTCACGTTCTGCTTTTCGTTTTCAGTTCCACTGAGTTTTCCGCTCCGGAGTCCGTACTCGAATTGAGCGAGTTCCACCCTTCCTCGCTCAGTCCACGCGCCCACCCGCCGGGGAGCGCGGCGCGAACGTAAACAAACGAATGAGTTTTGTTTTCCTTCGAGAGTCCGGAACCCCCGGCCTCGCAGGGACCGACAGCCGGACGGACGGACAGACGTTGGAACTGTCTGTCAGTCAGTCGGTCGCTCGGCTGGTTGGTGGGGCAGTCGAGCGACTCATTGGTTGCAGTCCGTCCGTCATTCATTCCTCTGCCCACTCACTGGTTCATCCATTCATTCATTTACTCATTCATTCAATTACGCCACTGCTCGCCAACTGCAGTTCTTCTTCATTTCTCCTCTTTATGAACATTTTCCACTCCTCTCTCCATCCTCCGTCCGGCGTCCTCCTTTGACGCTCCTCTCTTTGAATTCTGTTTACTTTTTCATTCTTTGCACGCTTTTTGTCAGTTTTGCTCTCCTTTGATTTTGAAGTATTTGCCCTCCCCATCCGCATCCGCATCCCCGCCCCGAACCGCCTCCCATGAGGGTCCTTCGCCACATTCTTGGAGCCAGTCAAGGGAAATTAAACTCCCTCCATCCCACCAACCCGACTCCCTCCGACTGCGACTCCTGCGGTGACGACGGCGTCCCTCCTTTGAAGTGGAAAACCATGTCCTGATTTCCCCGCCCTTCTCCTCCTTCACCCTTCACCCCTGCTGTATTTCATTATAGGAGCCAAGATATGCGAACTCCACGTTCTCGAATGGGATTCCGTCACGCGAATGTTGGATTTGCTCCACCGTGCGACTGGGGAGCAGCTCCGGACTCCGGACTACGGTCATCGAATCGCATGCCATTCGCATCGCCGTTCGACGACTACGACGACGACGACGACGACGTGGGCAATGGTGCAGTGGCCAGGCCGCGACGTGGATCGCATTTCAACCAGAGCCCAGGAATTTCGAAATCTGCATGCCTTGCATGGGCCTCGCCATAACGACATTTGGCGCGATCAGCACAATTTCTACTAAGCCGGCGTCTTTTGGCAGCGATTCTTCGAACCTTGGACTTCACCATTGCGGATCTGATTGCTCATCGATAAGCCCTGAATAAAGCCCTCATAACTGACTCCCATTAGGAGTCCCAAGCGTCCCATTCACCATCCCGCCAACCGGCTCTGCCTCCTCCTCCTCTTCCTCCTTGCTGAAAGCATTTGTCCAAAAGTGGGATTTAAATGCACGCCCTGTTGAGGCCTTCAATTACAGTGGGGTTAATTGCGAAATCCTCTCAGAGCTCGTCGATCGACGACATTTCGTCCACCCTGGAAGGAACCGGGAACCGGGACCCTGCCTGCACCGCACCGCACCCTCGCCAGACGCGACCGGGGAAATGGATTTTAATCGTAAATAGTGCAAATTGTTGCAAATAATCAGCGGCCCATTCACTGCGGCGGGGTGGCCCAGAGGGTGTGTCGTAGCTTTCAACCAAGGTCCGTGTTCGATCCACCGAGGGCGGAAGTGAGTTGTCGAACGAGGGACTGTGACTAAACTCAGTGAATTGCATTGCATTGAAATGTAATTTCATTAAATGATTCCCCCTCCCTCCTGCTCCATCTGCGCCAATCGACTCTTCTCACTCCATAGAGGCTTCACCACTTCCCCCATTTACTCATCGAGTCCTCCAGAGCCGTGGTCGAAGACATGGGGCTGACCACGGAACATTGACTCCAGAGACAGGGACAGGGGACTGGGGTCGAAAGGATGTGGAGAGAGCGATGGGAGAGCGAATCAGAGACAACATTTGCGATGTTGCGGTCTCAGTCGCCGCAGTCCCGACCCGAACGAGCGAGCCCGGATTCCACGGCGACCCTTTTTGCCTAATGAATTGCTTTGTCACCCTTTGGCCTGCCCGCGCGAAGTCCTGTCGTTTTTCTGGCCTCTTCCGGGGCGCTCGTCAACGACCCAGAGGGAGAGAGTCTGTCGGCCCTCCGGCTCTTGACTCGATGGCGTTGATTTATTCGCGTTCCTAATGCAATGTTTGCATTGATGGATTAATCTGGCCCTGATTTCCGCCCGAGGGGTGTCTGCGGAGAGCGAGGGTGTCGGCCTGCGGTGGGTGCGGGCGGGCGAGGGTGGCCGATTAATGGCATTAAGGATATTAATGCGAGCATTAGCAGGATCATCGACGACAGAAATTAATTTGTAGAACTCACTTGACACTCGCGTTTAAGGGGTCGCGGCGCAGGGGACGGCGGGTTGGTAGGCCTTTAAAATGCCGAAATATTTTAATCCTCGCCTCGGCAACCGATGGCCGTAAAGGTTTAAGACGAGGTCCTTGAACGGATTCTCGAAATCCACTTAGGGTCTAAGGCGATTAGACCAGGAGGAGGAGGGCAGGCGCCGCGGCCACGCCAAGGACCCCGATGCAAGTCAAGAGGAAGCCACGGATCCGATTACCGAACCCGTTGCTCTCGAAAACTCGCTCAGCTCGAGCCTATGAATTCGGCTTCTGCTTGAATTCATAAAGCCGTAAATATTTCATAAATCCATTAAACGCAATCATTTGTCTTCCACGGAGCGGCGGGACAGAGTCGGGGACTTGGTGGGGTCTCAAGAAGCGTGGTCCAGAAATCAATTAGAGTGATTTATTAGAGGGACAGCCAGCGAGCCAGGGGGAGGAGGCAAATGGCAGTCGAGGAATCGCCCCCATCCCGAGGGCTCCGCCAAGCGATAATCGCCGCAATCTCGCTGCCCTTCGGGGAGCGAGCGGGAGAGAAGAGAACGAACGAACGAACGAACGATCTTTGATTTCTTCACACTCAATCTGCGGCAATCAAATGGGGATCCCGGGTGCCCCGATCTGGACCCAAGCTAGTCTTCAGCCGAGCCCCCGATGCCTGGCTCCTCATCAACCTCGGCACCGTTCTCAGATCGGTTTCATCGGCCCGCGGGCTTCCCCTGCCCGGCTCCCTGGCTCCCTTGCCGTAGCAAACCTCAAATGTAGGGATCGGAATCGATTTCTCCGGGTGCCGCATCGTCCTCTTTCATGCGAGGCCGCCGCCGCCCCCCGCATCGCAGAGCGGCGCGCTCAAGTGGCGCGCCATCGTTGCGGTGTCTGGTTTCACGCGACGGCCTCCTCTCTCCCCGCAACTCTCACGCCCTTGGTGGAGGATCCCGCGATCGGGCCTCCTCGGCTGGCGGATCGCGACGAGTGACACGTCGATGGCGGTTTGGCCAGCGCGCCGACGGACCCCTTGAGGCGAGCCGGAGGGTGGCGAGCGACCGACGACGATCCGAATCCTCTGAGGGGGCCGCAGTCCCCGCATCGAGGGCGCGAACACGATCGGCGATCAATGTCGCCCACATGCCGCTGATTAATCGCTAATAACTCGGGCACGTTCTTCTAATTCCAATATCGGGTCCCCTCACTCTCGCTCTCTCTCTCCCTGACAAAACCACTAGCAACATTATCAATACTATGTCGTGTAGTACAAGCAGTCGTCGTTGTCGTTGTCGTCGTTGCAACCACAACTGCAATTACGCCCCCGGAATGAGTAATTTCCTGCCCTCCCGAGCCGACTGCAGGTTGCTTCCCATTCCATCCCATCCCATACGATTCCAGCCCATCTCGGACGCGGTCGGGCCACTGTCCCGAAGTCCGGGCGTGAAGAACGTCATGTTGGAAAACGCTTTTAATCACCGACAGACGATCAGTGGCCGCAGAGGGAGTGCATTGTGGGGAGGGAAGGAGAGGGGGGAATGGTAAAAAATGGAAGAGAATAAAAAAGATAGAGAGACTCGCGACGATCGCTGGAAACGTGACAAAATGCGCCGGGCGAGGGACTAAAACGGGCCCTCGCATGTGACCTTATTTTCATAATGGATAATGGGCGACTAATCACAATAGAAGCACTCTGAGTGCGAGTTATTGTTGTTGTCTATGTGGCCGTGATCGGCATTAGAACTACTGCAACAACAACAACAACGACTACGACTACGGTGACACTGTATGCCGGAGTGGCGACTCCGAATAAAAGGCCTTGGAAGGCATAAAATTACACAAAATATGCGTTTTCCCGGTAGCCCAAATCGCCCCGCCACCACTGCCACTGCCGCCATCCCAAACAATGTCAACGTCGACCAGAACAACACCGAGGGGCCCTCATACAACAACAACAACAACAACAACAAGGGGAACTGCGTCGAACAACCATAAAAAACGTAAAACGCAACGAGCGGCGACGCGACGCGACGCGACACGAGACGCGACGATGAGAAACCACGAGGGTCGGCGCTAAATGCTTGATAAGAGCGGAGGGTTCAGCGAGGGCCGGGGTTCCGGTTCCAAGGGGCCTGCATCAGAATCACGTGCTCGGCCTCTTATCAGATCGTCTTATCGAGGATCGTCCGCGAATCGCAGGCGGGAGAGAGACGCGAGCGAGCGAGTGAGAAGGAGGAACAATTAAAGGACAAAACGCCGAGCGGAATACGAAACAAGGGTCTGGGTCTGTGTCTGGGACCGGACCGCGAGATGGAGCCTCGCGATACCGGACGACCCGGATTTCCTCGATCCCTGGATCGAGTGCCTGGCGGCTGCAGCCGGCGCGAGGCGAACCAGCGGCTCCACGGACAACACACCTTGGTCTCAAGCACTTCGCGGAAGTTCGGAACGGGGCTGAGTCGGAGCGGCCAACGTCACGACATAATTGCCCATATATCCCGGGGATCTCAAGTTTCCCCGGGATCTCGGGAAATGGGATTACGGAACATCGTCATTAATTTCCACACCGACTGGATGGAATCCATCTGCATGCAGGCAGCCTGCCGATGATGAAGTCGTTGCTTCGACCCCGCCCTAACTGCGCGACTAATGTGTTGAAAAATATCAGATTTCAATAACGCGCAGTCCTTAAAACGGAGAACTGCTTAACGACGCCCGAGCAGATGTCCTGGCGCTCCGTCGCGACTCCAACTCCAAGTCCAACATCAATCTTAGCACACATACCTCCGGCCGCCAGTCAGGCGGGAATCCTGTCGACGTCGCCGAGGTTCTCGTTAGGAGCAGCTCGACGTGTGAGCGAGTGAGTCAGTTAGGGAGTCATAGTGTCTGTGTGTGCGTGTGCGACTGGGTGGCGAGGATAATGGAGTCGTGTCTGGCAAGTGTCGCGTAGCAGCGCACGTTGTCAGACGCCTAAGTGGCTCCATCATGGACGTCGTGCTGCTCCCGACACTTGTTAGTGTCAGCGGGGCGGGGCGAGAGGGCGTGGGACTCGTGTGTCGCCAGGACTCGCTTGACATCGTGTGTCAAAGTTTGCCACCGACGCCGTGGGTCCCTCCTTCGCCCGAGTGCGAGTAACTGGGAAATCGCCGTGCATCCGTTCGCGCCGGATGCGTCTGAGCAGGATGTGATTGATGCCCGGACTGAGCGAACTCTATTCCGAACTATTTCCTCCCTCTCTGAGATCGAGCGATCGATCGGAAACGCCAGGGCGGTGGCCGTAAGGGGGAGCTGGCCGTAATTAACGACCAGCATAAGTGCCCGAGCCGCAGGACATCGCTTAAGTCGTTGCGCCCCTCAAACGACGCCGGCCCGGGCACCGGTCGGTGGTTGTTTGAAGCGGCCGTTCGGGGCGGGACTGGATCGACAGTGGCCGAGGGCGCGCCGCCGAATTTACGATCCCTTCGATCGGCGTGGAGGGGCCCGGTTGGCGCGAGAACCAATTCGGATTCATTGGAATCAGAAGAAACTCGGAAGAGAGGCAGCCCTCGATGAGATCGCTAATTGGAAGGAAGTGCGTGCCGATCCCTTCAAATGGGTTCCTCTGAGTGGACAGCTGAGGAAGTCCTTCGCCAGGCCATAAATTCGGCAGATGATGGCGACCATAACTTGCCGCCGCCCATCACTTGTGGGCTCTTCCTTCGATGTCTATCGCTATTAAAGATGCGAGAAAAATAATCATCGGTTGCAAACGTCCTTCGCCCCAACCGCCAGAGTGTTCAAAGGCAACGCGAGTCCTCGTCGACTCCTTGGGATCTTCGAAAAAAATCCAATCAATTTAATGCGCCAAATGTTTATCCTGCAGAGATAAATGGCTGCTTCCTTCAGCCGTCGTCCTCTGCCTGTATCTCTGTGTCTCGCCGCCTGCCTCCTTCGATAAATGATATATGAAGCTCCTTCCGACGCCACTCAAACTTTGACATATTTTTCCCATTTCCTCATATTTCCCACCACTCCACCGCCTCATAGCAAAGGGATCTTCCCATCTCTCGCAGGGGTCGGGGAAAAACTTGCCGCAACAAATATTTATCGAAAATATTTGTTTTCGCAGAAAAGGCGGGGACGAAGGTCCCGGGGAGCATCCTTGGAAAACGAGCAAAGAAACTTTGTGATTTATGAATTCGAGCCTGTCGCGCTGGTCCTTCGTCTCTTCGTGTCTTCGTCCCTACGACCAGACCCCGACCCCGCACCCAAAGCCGTCCCGCCCTGACTTCGCGCCGTAAGTGCAAATGTCCTTTTAATGGTGCTTTGTCATCATCAGCATTTGTATCCTTCCACCGGAAGGAAGCAGATTTATGACGCAAACACACACACACACAGACACCCACGCACGCCCAGCCGACGTAGGGATCCCTATTCGAATTCGGTGATATTTTTGGCACTTTTTGCTGCGTGTCATAGAAGCGTGCGTGTGGGTGTGTGTGTGTGTGTGTGTGGGTGAGTGGGTGACGGCTCCTGGGTGCTCGCGTGTGCGTGGCCTAATGACAATTTTTCATTTCATTTGCGCCCTCTCTCTGCCTCTTGTTGTTGCTTCGCTCAGATCGTCGCGATTGCCGGAAGCGCGACTCGCAGCGGAAGTCGAAATAATTCATATGTCGGATTTCCAAACATGATTTACGACGTGCAAAAGTGTGTGTGCGCGACCAGCAGCGAACCGCAAAGGACGGTGGAGCCTTCGCCAGGGCCTCGGGAGCCCTCAGGAGCTTCGCTGTGGACAACGGTGGAAGTTTTTCGCCTCCTTCCTCTTCGATTCGCAGAAGTTTTCCCTCATCAACTCCATGCTGACGCCTTTCAGACCCTTTCCTCATTCCCTGGCCGTAAATCGTTTGCATCCTGGCGCCACTCGTTCGCTGCAAATGACGGCGGGGCCTAGAGGTCCTGGCGCGTGAATCATTTTCCGATGCGCCGATGCGACCTCGAGCGTCGTAAAAACGCAATCAACGCAACGTCGGCGCCACTCGTTCAGCCAGACGAAGGCGAAGGCGATAATACCGACAGGACCCTTCGACTTGATGTCTAAATCCGAGTCCCGCCGTCGCCACCATCGACGAAGAACATCGATAAATGATTCTTTGCATATCACGAAGGTAGGTCGCAGGACGCGGCCAGGGACGGACGGACGAAGGGTTGAAATGCAAGGTAAACAAACGGACGAATGTCTCACAGCCAGACTGCCGCGAATAGCGTGAGGCAGACGGACAGCCAGACAGTCGTCCTCGTCGTTGCTGAGATGCTCTTGTGGAATTATGAGTGGAACTGACATCGATTCGCTGTCGGGGAGGGACGACGTCGACGAGTGATGGAGGATTTCGTGAGCCGGGCACAAGGACAAGGACTTCACGGCGACTGCCTCTGACGAATGACGACTGCCGCTCACTTCAACTCGTCAACAAACGCTCCCTCCTCCACCCCTTCACTGGATTGTCTTCACTCGATTGTACTCCCGCGGACGGACGCCAGGACCGGGGAATATTGACTCGATTGTTGTTGCTGCGCTGCGCTGCTCTTCATTAGGAATCAATTTCAGCTTCGTCGCAAATGCATTAATAAACAATTGCGATTGTGCGCCCGCAGGATTCGCAGGAATCCATTAGGATTTCGTTTTTCCAAACAATGCGCGCCGAGGTACCCCGAGGTGTCCCAGGTCGAGGACGAGGAGCACAGGTAGTCGTCGTCCTCGGCCGCAAAACAACACAACAAACCAAATTCGCAGATGCTTGTCGGAGCCACCGTTGTTATTGTTGTTGTTACTGCTGTTCTCCTTTTGCCCGGAGCACTCGCTGGGAAGAAAGCAATTGCTTCGCCTCAATCGAGTTTCCGTTGTGACTTCGATTGTCCTGCGGTCGATCCTCGTTGCAATCGAACACGATGCGTGGACGGATCTCCCTCGGCTCAACGCACAAGGAGTCTGTCTGTCTGTCTTTCGTTCTTCGTGAGTCCTCGCCGGGCGGCCTCCCGGGAGGAGGGAATCCTGGCGGACCTCGGATGGCTTCGCATTCATTGCCTGTGCTCGCAAACAAGAGTCTCCCGCCAGCCTGTCTGCCGACCGACCCCTCCGCCCTTTCCCTCTCTCCCTCACTCACACGCATCCGCACGCACTCGAGCCCTCACAATGGCCACCAAGCGGCCGGGCACTCGAGCGTCCACCCGGCCATCGTCGTCCTCAACTCCTTGGAGAGGCCATTGTCCTTGTCCTCGTCCTCTCATTCTTCTCCTTCTGCCTCTGCCCTTCCCATTGTTCCCGTGTTTTTCGCATTTTTCGTGTGTGTTTTCGTCGTTCTACGTGGAAACTCTACGGACCGCTGAAGTGGAGGGTAATGAAAATTTCAACAACAACAACAACCATAAGACCATACCAACAATTGTGAGTAATTGAATTCACTTAGAGAAGCGCACGACGGGGCGGGGCAGGACGCAGGACACTCGTCGTGTCCTTCGCATTGTTTCGGCATTCGAAATGCTTCATTTTCGGATACGCTCCTAATTTTTTTCACATTTCTCTATATTTTTTTCCCATTCCTCGGTATTTTGTTTAAGTTTTTTTAATTTTCGAACGCATTAAACTCGGCTTCGTTTCTCATTGCGCTGTCACGGCTTGACGAAGGACATGACGTGTCCTTGTTTGTCCCGTCTTTGTTTCGGCAGGGTGTTAAATGGCTTCGAGTGACGCGATCGGCCGCTTTGATTTCCGACGAAAGGACGATCGTCTGCCTGACGATCGGATTGAGCCGGGAAGGCGATGATGGAGGGACCCAGGAATGACCAACGGAATCCGCTGTCGCTCGCCGTGTCCCCGGCCGACTCCTCGCGGTTCCCACAGATATTGTTTTCCTCCGCCGGGACGACGACGTCTTCCGTCCCTTCCCTTCGGGCATTTCATTTGCATTACACAGCGTCCGGAAATGCGACAAACATTTCAATTTCGCTCCCCAGCTTGGGGGGTTGGGGCGACTGCCATGGGAGAGGAAGGGAGAGGCGGGACGAACAGGGAGGGCGAGGGCGCGCATCGTGAATCCGTCTGCAATCAATTTCCGAACGTACGCATTTGATAAATGAAGCCACGTGCCCTATCAGGCCCCGTCCCCGTTGCCGCCCTCTCGGCAGAGAAACCAATTTGTAACAAGACGCAAGCACCATGTCCTTGCATCCCCCGACCGGTGGCCCGACCTGCCGACCGAAGAGAGCGCGAAATCCGTCATTTCCATGAATGAATGAGCGAGCGAACGATTTCCTAGGAAAAATTGAAGCGCCTTCGACTCCCTCGCCCTCGCGGATGGGAGGCCGAACGTGCCTCCGCGGAACAAGGTGTTTACAAGGGCCGTCGACAAAGGACGGCCCTCGTCGCACCCCCTCCCTCCCCGGGGGACGTCTTCTGCTCTGTTCCGCTGCTCGTCTCCTTGGCCGCCGTGCAACGCGTGTCACGGCAACGATTTCAATTAATTTCGCTCCTCGTTTCGTTCTCGTTGTCGTTCTCGTTCCTGGCCTGGATGGAAACGTTTTCCGAAAATAAAAACGGAAGCCCTTCGGAGCCAACGCCAACGACAGCGGAAGTCGGCAAAGTGTGCAGCGCCATCATAATTCAAAACCTTCCCCGCCCCTCGTCAGCCCCTCCCCCGCGCCATCCACGCGTCCGTTCGATCCGTGACATGACATTTTCGTATTCATTCACAAAGTTGATTATTCTTCGGCATTGCTCATGAATTATGAATTTTATATTTTTATTTTATAATTCTCCCTTTTCTTCGCTCCCCTCCGTCGCTGGCTCCGGCTGACGACTCGGGGAAGGCGGGTTGGTTCAGAAATCAACAAATTAATTAAACGACGCAGAAAGCGATCGCTACAAAGTCGCGTTTTAATGAGGACGACGTCGAAGCGAGGGACGGAGAGAAGGACAAATGGTGGATGGATGATGTTTCGGCCATGGGCGGGACGAATCGGAGTGGCTGCTGGAATTTGTTTACCACAGTGATGGGGAGGCATCGATTGAGCTGTTGCACCAGGCAGTGAGGAGAAGATCTCAGAGTAATCGGTCTGGACTCTGGAGTGTTCGAATTGGACACAGTTGAGAGTCGACAGTAGTCTTATGAGAATATTTAAAGGATTCTTCCATGGATTTGTGCACCGTGGAGAACTCGGTTTGTGGAAGTATTCGAAGAAGCGAATCCACTAGAACGCTGACGTGTGACTAAAGCTCGAGTGAAACACCATATGGTTTGTTTGTGAGCCCGAATCTGGAGGGTGGAAAACGTTGACGACAATGACGACTGCGATGACGATGACAATGATGATGATGGCGTTGAAATTAATTCAATTGAGGAGCTCGACTCGCTTCGGTCTACTTTTGACAGCTCGCGTGACGGCCGGATCCAGAGAGGAGCGAACGAGAGAACGACTGAGTAAATGATAGAGCAGGAGGGAGGGAGAGAGAGAGGCGGGGGCTGTGGAAAGAGTGCGACAACCCAAATAAAGAGCAATTGATGCAGGAAGGAATCGTTATGAAATGCAGCTTTCGGGGAAATGATTGTCACTCACTCGCCACGCCCCCCGCCGCCTCCCCCTTGCCCAAAACTCTTCTACTCACGAAGGAGTGAGTGTGACAGGCTGTCTGTCTCTTTCACCAGCCACCCCCACCCCCGGTCGACGAATGCACTTCGAATCCGAGCAGATCCACAATTCGTCTCGAGAGGCGTCTGTCATTCCGAGCAACGGCAACGACGTCGCCGTCGCTCGTGGAGAAGTCTGGAGCTCGAGAGTCTCTCCCAGCGAACCCCGTTCGACCGCCCCACCCTCGACCCAACCCCAGCCACTTGGAGTCCACTCGAAGCTCCGTGAAATGCTAAAATAATTGAGTGCTTTGGGTTGTGGGCGAGTGAGGAGAGGGTGAGGCGGATGAGGCGGTGAGGCAGGGAGCGAACTGGACGAGGGCCGTCGTGGCCGGCAGTGGCATGAACAGCCATCCAGGGCACTTGAATTGATTGAATGATTGAAGGAAACCTGCAGGAATGCGCTCCGCGAGTGGGGGAGGGGGTGGAAGGGAAGGCGATTCCCCAGCCAACGCCCGATGAGTTCTCTGCGTGCGAATCCCGGGAAATGGACAAGTGGGGCGAGGGGGTGGCGTCTGCTGGTCAGTCACGGGATTGAGATTGACGTCCGGCAGACGACGTGTCAATTGGCGATCGTTGGCCCGCCCTACTTGGACGAATCTCCGCCCGATCGCCGCCGATGGATTGTGAATGAGCGATCAGGCACACACTGATGATGACGATGACGATGACGATGACGACCCAGGCCCCGTGAGTGGCCGAGAGACGCCAGTCATTCGCCGCCCACTGTGCGACTGACAGACAGTGGGAGCAACGGAGCGAGCGAACGAACGCCAGCCAAACCGCCCTCCCACCACCACCGCGCACTCCGCAATGCAACTGTTTATTTTGCGTCATTTCACGGGTCGGAAGTCGATGAGGATGGAGTGGTCGATGTGGACGTGGATGAAGATGGGCTGACAGGGTGACGGGGTGTGGATGGCGTCATGTCTCAACGTCCGGAAAATTCACTTCCGGTCGGTTGCGTTGATCGCATGATTGACGGTCGCTCGATGTTAGCGGTCTTTTTTTTCAATTCATTTTCCACTCTCGGTCCGTTGTCTCAATTCGTGTCCTGTCCACTCAATCCCCGTCAACTGCGCCCCTCTGCCTCGGCCCTCGAGGTCCTGGCTCTGGTGAAAATTAATAGGAATTCTCAAAGCATTCGTTATAATTACGGGAATGGGAATGGGAATGAGCGAGATGCGTGCGAATGAGGGTCGTAAAAGGCAGACCGGCCCGGCCCGGCCCGATTTGGGTCCCGCCGCCGTCGCATTCAAGGCAAATTACGCAGCACATTAAAAATTACTCGCAGCATCTAAACGGCATAATTTCCTCAGCCTCCCTTCCCTCTGCGCCACAGATCTGGTTTATAAATCACGGCCCTAAATTCGGGCCAAGACGCTGCCGAAGACGTTGAGATTTCGTATGGCTACGACTCCAACGCGGAGTTTGCCGTTGACAAAACCGCGCCCGAGGGGAGGGGACAGAGAGGGAGGGGTCAGAGAAGTAGGTTCGCAAATTATGGAAATTTATGAATGCCATAAATTTCGGGGCAAATTTTGCGTAATTTTCATCGGCCGCCTTCTCCACAGGTCGACGTCGACGTCGAGGCTGTTGTTGTTATTATTTTTATTGTTGTTGTCATCGTTGTATTTGATGTGCCTGTCGGGGATGTTGTTGTTGATGTTGTTGTTGTTAATGCTCGGCATTTTTAATGTCCTCCTCCCCCTTCTCCCACCCTCCAGGGTCCACGAAATGTCAACAGCTCCTCGCCGAAAGACTGTTTAATGGCAGCCCCCGCGGGAATGGGCGGAGGCAGGAGGGGAGGGAGGCGAACCGCCCCGCCCCGCCCCGCCCCCTGGGCGATTAAGATAATTTGCGCTTTGAATTTGTTGCGAGCGCTTCATCAGAATTAACAGATTACGCCCAGGAGGACCGAACGGCGGTCCCGTCAACTCCCTGCGATCCTACGGGTTCCTCCAGTCCCAAGACGACACCACCAGCTCCTCTTGTAGTTCGAGGTTGCCTCCCACTCCCTCTAACTCGCACAATTCACATCCGGTCTCCGCCCTGTCGCTCGTTCGTCTGCAAATAAAGTCGTATCAGTCGAGAGCAAACTTTGACTCTCGTCCATTGTTCCTTGGGCTTTGTTTCCAGACCAGATGCAGACGCAGATGCAGACGGCGCAAGTGCAAGTGCATCGCATGCAGTTGTTGTTCTTCTCTACAACAACAACAACAACGACAACAATCACAATACCAACAACACTTGTCGCCACAACAACTGGCAACAAATAAACTCTTTTATCTCCGATCTTTTGTGGGCGAGACCGAGACTCACATCGTTCTGTTGTTCGTTGGATGTAGTTGCTGTTGTTGTTGATGATGTTGTTGTTGTTGGGATGGCAGTTTCCATTTGTTTTGGTGGGCAACACTTCTGTTTGTCCAACAGCAACTGTATTTACTTTGGCAACCATTTTTAAGCAAATAATTTTGACACTCTCGTGGATTCCGGCTCTCGGAAGTCTCAGGAGCCTCGCCAGCAGCTGTTCTCCCGGTATTTCTCTCTCCCTCTCTCTCTCGCTCTCTCATGCACTCCCTGTCACTCTTTCGTGTGGTCGCTGTCCGTCTCTCTGCCCTCTGTTTGTCTCGGTGTAAACATGCAGTCGAGACAACCTTATCGGACCTGGAGTCCGGGCGAGACCAAGACGCTGGAACGAGATGAGGAGCTGGACGAGTGGCCGAGGACAAACAAACAACCTGGCCAGGTATTGGGCTTCCCCGAAGAACCTCCTCGTCGCCCCCTCCACTCGTCGTCTTCCACCTGCCCACGAACTGATTTGGCGGCCGATGCAGTTCCTGGACTCTAAATAGAAGTCTTCCTGCAGGCTTGGTTTGAGTTAAAGCAGGACGAAGGCATCGTTGAATTCTCTTTAATTCCTTCCTTCTCCCTCTCCCTCTCCACCGCCTTGTGCTCCTCTTTCTACACCTCCATTCTATTCCCATCTCCTTCTGTCTCCACCTCCGTTCATCGCATCCTCGCTGATCCCTCACTCTACGCGATGGAGATCATTAGCGAGTTCCACGCAGTGCTGAGGCTTCTAAGGAGCTAATGAGAAGCAGCGAGAGGGGGAGGCTGAAAGTGCAGCCATGCGGAGAGTCCCAGGACACCGAGATGCGACACACGCACCTCAAGGATAATCCGCACTACTCCTCGACACAACGAGCCGCGGTGCTTTGACGATGCCGATGACGAAGCCGGTGACGACGTTGCCGATGATGGAAATCCGCTTGTCGCTGATGTCGAGACAATGGCGGCGGTCGCATTGGAACGGATCGGGCGGATCGGACGGATCGGAGCTCTCGGGCATCTCGCGGATACGCACATTGTTTGGGTGAGAGCATCTCACGGATGAGCCAAGAAGCCGGCTGCTGATTATGAGATTATGGGGTTTGCGAAAACTATAAACAAGGATACCGCAGAGCAGCACCTGGCAGCGGGAACGAGATAGAGAGAGAGAGCAAGAGAAAAAGAGAGAGAGAAGAAGAGAAAAAGAGAAGGCGGCGACTGTAGGCAAAACAACGGTGGGCGGAACGGGTCTGAGCCCTAAGTGATTCTGGAAGATGCGAACGCTCTCGGGGATTTTGTTTTACGATTTTCATTATGCGATGGGAGAGACAACGAGAGGCGAGGGAAAGCAAGGGGAAGGGGAGGGAGGGAGAGGGAGAGACAGGGAGAGGGAGAGAGAGGGCTTACGTCAACGAGGCGCACATTTGCCAAATAACGAGAGCGAAAACAGAAGGCAACGAGAGCGAAAACAATCCGAGTCCTCCATACGCAACCTACGAATCCTATCTACGGCTCCATCTGCATCTGCACCGACGCCGCCCTCCCGTATCGGCGGCATGTCTGGGTTGGTGTCTGTATGGGTGTCTGTATCTGCGTCTGTATCTGCAGCCACTTCGCCTTTATCTGATTGAAGCGCAGGTGAGGCCGGCGGCGTCCGGGGTGCGAATGCTGTGGGCCGCAATTGTTTTTACGACCCTCCCCCACCCTCCGCGTTCTGCCCCCGACCCCACCGCATGCCCTCGAGCTACGTGTTGCCACTGATAAACACTGGCACTCGTGTAGTGGTGTGTGTGTGTGTCTGAGAGTTCAGTAAATGTTGCCGTATCATGGCGTATGCGATGGAGGTGTCTTGTGTGTGTGTGTGTGTTTGTGTGTGTGTGGGTGCGTGATTGTGTAAATTGCCAAAACTCGGTGCCGTGAAAATCGTGATTTTTACTAGTTCCCCCCGCACCCCTTCACCCTTCATTTGCTCCCTCTCTCGTTCGCTCGTTCCCTCGTTCGTCCTCGCTTTCGCGTAGTGAATTCTTTTGCGATTTATTTTATTTCAAAATAAAGCACTCGCTTTTACGACTCACAGCCGAAGGTAATGAAATTCGCTCTCACTCAATCTGTCTGCTCTCCATCTCCCTCTCTCTCTCTCGATCTCGACAGAGTTAGTCGAACCGGGTTTGTTTCAAATAAAAACCTCTGCATGTCAGGTTTATTTAAAGGATTGGCGACATTTCGTCTAAAACCGAAAAATGCTCAAAATTAACAGAAAAATTGTGATAGACAGAGGGAGATCGATTTAAATAATTCCCCGAAACCTGTCCATCAGCGATCTGCCGGCATTTAAATCTATGAAATATGCATGACTTTAAATTGATTTCCCCAACCTCCATCACTCAGCCTCCCACAGAGCCCTGCCACGAACTCGTCTGGTATTTTTGGGGATTTGAATTTTTCATTGATTCCCCGAGCAGTCGCTCTAAATGTAAATTGCGTCCCCGAGTGTATGCAAATAATTCCCGGAAACATATGTCGGCGAATGCGAATTGATTTCGGTATCAAAGTGGGCTTCGACGAGACAATGCCAGGACCGGCACCGGGTGAGGACTTCCTTTTTCGATTTAATTATTTTCGGGTCTCGATCGCATCTCGCGGTTCCCAGAGCCGGCCCGCCCGCACCCTTATGCAATCGAATTCAATTCCTTTAATTGAGTTGTAATTCGTGCACCCGGCCCTCGCTTGCCCCAGACCTCGTCTCGCCTCGCCTTACCCGCCACCCCAACCCCCACCCTGGCTGGCCGGCCGGCCCTTATGGAATATGAAGTGAAATTTAATTTCTTCGCACCCAAGCGTGTCCACATTCTGCGTGCAATACGGTCGAGCAATTAACTCCGGGTCTCTCGGCTCTTCGCCGGGCGCAGCGCGAAGCGACGCATATGGCACGGCGTGATGGGAACTTTCCCACTCTGTATTCGCTCTCACAGAGGAGACAGAGGGGAACACGCTTGATGAAATCATGGTCGAGTCCTTCGCCTACAGTTTGGGGTCTCTGGAAGGACAGTCAGTTCGATTCTACTGTCATTCATCCTTCCTTGCAGATGGCCTGACAGGCGGAGGTGTTCGAAATCTTTCCTCGGATATGATTCCGATTTGATTTTGATATGAGTCTTTTCAGTTCTTGAGTTCTTGAGTTTGTGCAGAAAAATCATGGCAAAAATTATATAGCGTTTGTACAGATCTCATTCACCTTCTTCACTCTAGACAAACCTGTACCTTTTTCTCCCTCAAAAGGGCATCATGTCATTCATGAAACTCCTTCCCAAACCACTGTCTCGCGCTGCCCTCAGGGTTCCTCGATGCACCATCCGATGCAGCACGTCCGCGGTATTTCCAGGGAACTCGAGTCAACCCGATACTCGACGATGCTCCGGGTACTCACACTCACACTCACGCGCCCTGGCTCGCCCGCCGGACCCTTCGAGAACCCTCGGGTAAGCAGAGCCCGACGGGGCGCCTGCTGCAACCGCTACCAGGAATTCCTCCGGTCACCGCGTGTGAAGCGGAGGCGGTGCGAGGACACCTCGGGACCTGCCTCGCACTCTCTTTCACACACGCGTTCGCAGCCCGAAGGAGCAAAGAGTGAATTTCAAGGGTTCCGCCGGGTTGCGCCAGACAAAGTGTCGCAAACCACATGCTGAGCCACTGAGGGTCCCCACACGAGGTCACGTCGGTCCCTGCAGGCGGAGCGTGACTTCTGTGAATTTTTCAAACGTCTCCGCGTCCCAGCGAAACGAATGCAAATCATATTTTTAGCCATGGCCAGAGCCGGGCGCAGGCGACGGCCCGCACATGTGTGGCGCATGTGGTCGGGCTGTCTGTCACTCGGTCGATGGATCCGGTCGATCGGCGTATGGATGGACAGACAGACAGACAGCCAGGCGCTCCGACATCTGAGCGATGTCAGCAAATTGAGGAGTTTGTTTTCGAT
Source organism: Coelopa pilipes (assembly GCA_947389925.1). Classification (NCBI taxonomy): domain Eukaryota; kingdom Metazoa; phylum Arthropoda; class Insecta; order Diptera; family Coelopidae; genus Coelopa; species Coelopa pilipes. The sequence continues at coordinate 36,211,320 of OX376699.1, read as the reverse complement.
GCTGCCGGTGTCGTCCCTGCCTTGTGCTGCTGCTGTTGAGGTTGTGGTTGTCGTCGTCGTCCTCCTGGTCGTGGCTGGTGGGGCCAAAGGGGAACAAATGGTTTTAAATTCGAGCGTAAATGCGATGTGTGTAACAAGAGGCCAATCAGTGCAGGGACAGGGACAGAGACAGTTACAACAACAACAGCAGCACCAACAGAGCCACCAATATCGACATCGTCGTTGTCGATGATGAAGTGGCTGCACGCCTGGCGGAGTCGCCTGGGCTGGGGCGACGAAGACGAGTGGGCAGAGACAGAGGTAGGAGTCGGGAGACGGAGCCAGCAGTCGGTGAGGGAAAGAGATGGCGATGGGGCGCGGGCTGAATGACATGTGTGTTGACACTAATTGATGAGCGGCGCACGGAGACGATGTCAGTGGCAGGCCGTCGGTCGATGGGGATGGGCGATGTAAAGGTGTTGCTTTTAATTAGTCGCCGGCTGATGGGGTGTGCACGAGAGGTTGGGACAAAAACAGAAAAAAGACGGACAGAGCGACCAATGGGGGACAGCGGCGAGAACTGCAGACTCCAACGGAAGATCCTTATCTCGGAAAATGACCTCGTATTGAGTCCTCGCTGAGGCGCCCCCACCCCATCGGGTGGGCCCGTGCCACGTCCTCATTCGCCCCATCCTTCCGTGAACCCTTCAGTGGCCCGGCCTTTGTTGTTCCAGATGCAACAACAACAACACTTCACGAACTCCCCCCTCCGGTCTCGAGGATGACGGCTCGAAGCCACTCACGTGCTCTGCCTTCACCCCCACCCCCACCGCCACAACACGCGACTCTGGCAGCCGACGCGAGGGATGCAGCGAGATGCAGCCAGCGATAGGGAATCAATTTTCGTCGCAAACACGACGGGATCGTTGCAGTCGCTGTCCCTCGCCCTTTTCGGAGTCGATTTCCGCGTGGCGCTAAAAATACAGAAGCTCGGCGTTGCAGGCGACGCGTGGAGGAGGAGGGGGCGGGCCGAAATGGAAAAGAAGACAACGAGAACGACAACACAATGGAGAATGGAAAGGCACACATGGAGAATTAATGGAAGTCGTGTTCTTTTGTTCGGCGGGACAACGAAAGGTGTCGCCGCCAGGACAGAGGAACGTCCCCGGAGAATGAGGGAGTGGAGCGAGAGTGAGAAAGAACGACAGGTAGGAGAACGGAGAGAGAGAAAGAGCGGGAGCGATCTTTATGCGCGGCTGACAGCTCGATTGGCAGCATCTCTGAGGGAGAGTCAATGGCGCAGAGTCTATGGAGGAGCAGGAAGAAACACGGGAGCGACAGCGGCAGTGCATTGCGAAGTCACAGCGAAGACCCAGCGATGCCCGGACAGTCCCCTGGCAGGTGGCCGAGGGGCGGGTGGATCCATTAGATGGGGGTTTTGATAAGAAGGCGGTCCACTAAGTAGATGAAAGGAACCCTCGTCCTTGCAATTAGAGCGCACTGCGCTGCCTGAAACCCGAGTCCTCCATTTGAATGCCGGCAAATGGGTCTTCGATGAACTCAATTATCCGAGATTATGATTTGCATCCACCACCCTCCACCCTCGTCACCATCCCAACACGTAACACGAGCTCGAGCCCTCATCCCCGAGCCCGCGACCCGTGAAACTTTCGCAATAAACTTCCGCATCAAATATCAATCACGAGCTGCCAGGCCATCGCTCAGCACCGCCACTCCAGGACCATCGTCACCGGGACCACATCGGCACCAGCAGCAGCTCCCGCATCGCTCCACGCCCCCATCCCCGCCCGAGTCTCCTCGAACGACTCGTCGATGACAACGTTTATCCATTAAATTCGAAACTTTTTCGGCCTTAGATGCAGGTCCTCGTCCTCGTCCTCGTCCTCGCCGTCACCGTCGCCGTTGCCCTCGATCCTGGCCCGCTCTTCCCCGCCCGTGACCTACTCATCGTTATTAGATTAGATTAGGGGCGGGGAGGTGGCAACATATCCTTGCCAACGGCAACAACAACAACAACAAGAACATCAGCATCGAAAAGAAATATAAAATCTCAAACAATTTGATTAAATTTCGAACAATTTGAAATGTAAACCTCGAGAGGGCCAGAAACAGAGTGGATGGGGAGAAGGGAGAGGGAAAAAGGGAGGACAAGAGGCCGGAAACAAGTCGTGAAGGACCCGATAACAAGGACGAGTGGCGGCGACATGTGGCCCTCTGGTGTCCTGGCAATGGTCCTGCCAGTCGTCGTCACAGCACACAATGAACCTGAACTTAAAACTTCGACGTGACAAGCTCCAAGCTCGATGCTCCAAGGACTCGAACACCGAGGACAATGGCGACGTCGACGAGGTGCAGATGGGCGAGCGCGAAGGGGTCGAACAGGGGCGACAAAGACTTGAAGGAAAAACAACCAAGTTTCATTCAACTTCGCAAGTGAGTGAACACGAGTCCTGGTTGGGGGGTGGCGGATGTCGCGCTGTCCTGCTCCTTGTCCCAGTTGTGCCGCCCGAGCGAGGGAGTGGGGAAACCACCAGTTGCTTCGCAACAGCTGAAACCGACCGAGGACCGAGGGCGAGCGCGTGGAAGCGCGAGGAGCGCGTGTGTATCGTGGAAGGCGGCTGCGCAGGGCGGCCTTGTGGACTCCGAGAGAGCTTCCACAAAACACCCCTGGCAGCACATGGCGCCGCCAAGTTTCCACCGAATGCCGAAGCATCCTGGCGACTGCCGACGACGACGAGGACAACGACTTCGTCGTCGACAACGACAACGACAACGACTTGGACTTCGCCGCGCGCCACACGCAAGCTTGCGAACAGTTCCTCATGTCCTTCGCAGCCTGACGGTTGTGGGTCTCTACGCGTGCGGAAGAATTTCGACGTCTTCGCTGCCAGTACGACCACGACTTCGAGTCCTTCCGACTATCGCTTCCTTCATCGCTCGCGCCTTCCGTGTCCGCCTTCCGAGTCCTTTGGGGCGACTCGAGTGTTCAAGTGTAGAGTGTGGCGCGCGCGAAGCCTCGACGCCTTGGTGTTCGATTTGGCGCGATATCATCGGACCACGTTGATGGCTCTCGTTTTATTGCCACTGCCGTCTGTCTCGCGGTCGCGTGCCTGCGTTTGTGTGCCAGTGTCCAAGGGCGATAAGCTTTAAAGGCTCCAAGGACCCGTCGTCACTCGCGGTCGTGAGGCGTGAGGCGAGTGAGGCCAATAAATAAAAAACCAATAATTTTCGGTCAAAAGTTTGGCAATTGAATTTTATGCGAGACCGTAAAAGCCGCCCACCAACCACCCGACCACCGAAAGCGGAAGCGGAACTGGCGGCATCGCACAGTTTCCGTGAATAAAGTGTAAGTTCGAAACTCTTTTAGCCGATAAGAGACACCACCAAAGCCACGAGTGGTCGCCACGGGACAAGAAGTTCCGACACTAAAGGGCAGCTACTGGGAATTTGGGTTCGTCCTTCGAAATATTTTGAATTTATTTAGGAATTTCCACTGGGGTTTGCGATCTGGAATTGACAGAAGAAGTCAAGTCCTTGGTCTAGATTTAGGTTTTTATAATGTCTTATGTGGTAGTACAAGGCACGTTAAAATTCCTGGGAATGAAAGTCTTTGGGGAGACGGGTTTTAAAAACTTTCACAGCGACTCTATTAAGTACATCAACGTTTACTTTGGAATAGGAAACATCTTTGAGGTTCTTCTTCCTTCAAGTATCTCCTTGCAGTGGCTTCGAAAGGAACCTTTGCTTTCGTCCTCGTCTTTCCGGCATTCTAAGGAAATCTCTTTGAAGTGCATTCGTAGAATGGCCACGACTCCATGACTCCAAGACTCCCCTCTGTTGAAGCAACTTTTGCACTTTAAAAAGTTCACAACGACGATTCCTTCCCCCAGCCCGGCCGGGGTCAGTGGGCGAGGCCGCGGCTGGTGGAGGTTGGTCTCGGTCTCGGTGCCGGTGCCGTGACGCGACGCTAATGAAAGTAACACGGCATTCATGACAACAACACGGAGCATAATTAGCCGTAACCTTGCCACGGCGAAGGTAGCCTTAGCTTGAGCCGAGGAAGGAGGAGGCCCCAGACCCAATGCCGACGAGGGAGATGAGTTTTAACTTCAGCAGCCAGTGGCTGCTGCGAGTGCCTGTGCCAGTGACGGTGACGGTGGCGGTGCCTGTGGAAATGGCGATGGTGTGTGTGTGTGTCGTGTCGGTGTCGGTGTTAATTAAATGCTCGCGATGACACCCGTAAAATGCTCTTCCCAAAAACAACACAAAAAAATCCTTTTGCAAGGTGAGCGCAAAAAACTCCGCGATTCGCATAAAAATGAGACTCCGCAGGAGGAAAGGACAAAAGCGCGAGAGAATGAGAATGAGAGAGAGAGAGAGGGAATGGAGAAGAAGTGTAAAAAGTGTGGGAGAGAGCGGGATGGAGGGGGGTTCGAGCGGTCGCTGCCGGAGCAAGTTTGAATTCAGGCAACTCGTAACTGTTGGCCGTTGCTTCTGGCACGACGCCGGGTAAGGACGGGGACAAGGGCGAGGGCGAGAACGAGGACGACGACGAGGGGGGCGAGGGAGGAGTCGAGTTAATCAGCATCGCATTCAGGACGCCTTCGTCAGCCTCACGCCTCGCCTCCTGCTCTTCGCCCTCTCCTCGACTCCCACTCGGTCTCGTTGCACATAAAAACAATATTTTCTTTGCACATCCTTCCACGGCATATTTGTTCCTACTTCCTCGCTCCATCGCTCTCTCCTTCTCCACTCTTTATCACTGTGTTTTTACTTCGAGCGTCAACAGCTTGCTTTTGCTCCTCCTCCTCCTCCTCCCACAGCCCCAACTGACTGCGGGGATCCTGTTCATAATCGAGGAATAAAACAAGTCGACTCCGGCTGCACTTTTTCCACTTTCTCCTCCTTCACTCCGCACTCCGCTCTCTTCACTTGCCCTTCTTGTTGCTGTTTTGATTGTGGCCGTAGCTGTTGGCAATGACTTTGCAGGGAATCGAGCAACAGACGACCTCCCTCCGCCCTCCTCTCCTCCTGGGCCCGTGGTGCTGTAATCGTCGTCGTTGCCTCTGTTTTTGATCCGAATGCAAATCCTGTCACTTCGCCCCACGCCAACCGCCCATCGTCGCTCCGCCCACCAGCCACGTGCCATAACTCAGCGCCTCCCGCTGGCATATGTCGAGACGTCAGCCTCGGCACCCGCTTCTCCTCCTCCTCCTCCTCCAGCTCGTCGTCGCCGTGTTTGTCCTGGTCCCGGTTCTCGCTCTGCTTCTCCTGGTCTTGTCCCGGTGTCGTCGCAAAGTCGTCCCGGCAACCGTAATTAAAAACGCTTTAATTTACTCCGCTCAATGGCGTCGTCGCCCCAGCTCCAGCCCCACTCCCTCGCTCTCACTCCGGTCCAGGTCGCCGTCGAACGGATCGTTGCCGACTTAGAGGGCGCAAACGACGCCAACCTCTTGGAAGCGGCTTTAATGAAGTGTTGTCATGGACACCCGGTGCTGCCTCCTTCCATGGGAGGGACCCGCCGCGATCCCTTGATTGGCAGACTTTCGGGCATCAGTTGTAGCAACTTCTCGTCTGGTCTGGTCGAGAGCCAGACACTGCAGTTGAGGGAAGTAGGTTTAGGTAAAGGTTAGGCAGAGATTCACGGGAGTGAGGGGAAAATCATTCGCCAAATCCAGTCGGGCTTCGTGGCCTCGTCCAAAAGGATGGAAATCAACAGCAACGCCATCCATTCCCAGCTCGATCCATGAGTCCTCAGTTTTGCCAAAACAAAACGAGCCTCGCACGCAGTCCTGCGGCATGAAACCCACTCACACACGGAACACGACACGACACGACACTTGTGCTTGTGTGTGCCGAGAGACACCCACACAGCTGTGCGGCCGAGTGCCAGGCGCCCAGAATTCGCAGCAGGTCCCAAACGAATCGCAACCGAATTCGCAGCTGGCAAAGCCGCCGAACCACTCCGGGCGCAGGACTCGCCGCGTCTCCTGCTCTCCTGCGGTCGCGTGAGAGCGAGACGTGTGTGTGTGCATTCGTGCCTGCTCTGTGTAGGTGTGCGTTTGTTAATTTTCAGAATTTTAGGTGCGAATCATGAACTTCTCTCTCTCTCTCTCTCTCGCTCGCTCGTTCGCTCTCCAGGCCTCCTACCTTCGGTCTCGCGTGGAATGTCCTCGGAGCGAATGGTGAGAAGCCTTTCTGCCGCCGACGAAGGTTCCTCGTGTGATTTAGTTGACAACAACAACAACGACAATGGCAAATAAGGAAAACAACTACAACATCATCGACGATAACAACACGACGCACCGATGCGCTCCATGTTGAGCTTGTCATCGTCCTTTCGCTCCTGCTCCTGGTGCTGTTGTTGTTGCTCTCGTAGTTGTTGCTGCTGTTATTCCCATGGTGTTGTTCGTGCGTGTAAATGATGTCCTTTTCGGCGTAACAAGGAGTTCATGCGTCGGCTGGCTTTTAATCGGCTCGGCTCGGCTCTGCTTGTTCCTGTTCCCTAGTTTATTATTGTTGTTCATTGCTATTGTTCCCATTGTTGTTGTTGCTGTTGTTGTTTCTGCAATTGTTGATGTTTATTGTCGCTATGACCCATTGCTGTTGTCGTTGTTTGTTGCTGTGTTTGTGCTCCGAACAAGTTTATCACTCATTTCACTCATGAGGACTCTCGTGAATCTGGGCGCGGCTCCGGAACGCGTGACGGCGAACAATAAAACAGCAGCAGCGCCAACTACGACCCAGCGCCCAGCGGCCCAAGTGCGAACTAACGTCTGACTGGTCTGGGTCCATTGTTTACCCCTCGTGATATGTTGTTTCGGGCTCATCCTTATCGGGAACGAGCGGCGAGGGCGAGGGCGAGGTCTAGTGCGGTGGCGGTCGTGATTTTTTACTGCCTCGAGTTGAGAAACGGGGACGTTTTCGTCCAGCGCCAGGCAGGACTCGACCCAACTCCATCGGACGACGAGGCAGACCATGAACAGGCTCCACAGACTGCATGGGCAGGATGGAGCTGGGAGGACGAAGACCGTCCGTCGGTCTTTCTTCCGGCAATAAAAATTTGCATATTTTCTCCTTGCAACCGAGTGAAACGAATGGCTCGCGGCGTGCAGGACAAAGGGTCCTTGCAGCGAGAATAAAAACAACAACAGTAGTAAGAGAAGGACCTCCGCCCCATGCCGTTGTTGGCTAATTAATGCATGCCTTGAGAACCAGTTAACAACGCGCCCAAAAGCAGACTAAAATGTTGCCAAAGAAACGACCGGAAGCGGAAGACGGAGAGCGGAAAACGGCAAACGGACGGAAGGAAGTATCGAAGCGAGGCAAAACATGGCAAGCGGAACTCATTTGCATAATTTTGGGGAGACGTTCTCCACGCTCCCTCGAGAGAGAGTCGAGTGAAATAGTTGTTGTTTTCGTTGCTGTTGCTGTTCCTGTATTGGCGTTTTCGGATTTAATTGCTTTCTTCGTGGTGCCTCCAGCATAGCGAGCGGTCGACCGGGGCGCGGTCCGCAGTGTGGCAAATTTTGACACGGCACGAAAGGACACGATGCATCACGTGGACAAAGGGTTCGGACTGAGCGGGGACCCCGGCGGAACTCACGGGAGACGTGGAACGCGAATGTGGAACAACAGGAAGAACAGCAGAAATTAAAGGGTAAAAACGAAAGAGAGCGAGTGACGGGGAGACGACGGGGAAGAAACGCGCGAAAATTACACTCAACATGTCAACACGATATAAATCTGACTTTGTCGGTTTCACTCCGTAACACGAATTAAAACTTTCAACTGCGATACTTGCCGACGTGGACAGACAGACTGGGAGACGGGGAGACTGGCAGACAGACAGACATCTCGTCGAGTGGAGTCGGGTCGGGTCGGGTCGGGTCGAGTCGTCGCAGACATTGTTGTCGACGAGAACTGCGACTTCAGCTGACTTTTAACACGCCGCCGAGCCCACGAACACACACACAACAACAACAGACACAATCACAGACACAGGCACGGGCAGAGCCGCAGGAACAACAGACAAGTCCTCCGAGGGTCGAGGAACACGACGAAGGAGTTGCTTCATAGGGTAGAGGTCGGAGTTGTCGGCGTTGTTGTGGTGGAATTTTCCAAGGAATAGTAGAAAATGATTCAATAACGCACTCGGTTTGGAAGGAAATTTTGGTTAGTTACGTTTGCAATGTGATTCTGCAATGAATGATTAAAGTAAAGTGAGATCTTTGTTTTGAGAAGACCTTTGCTTGATTGCGGTGAAATTTTCCAACATATAGTGGAAAATGATTCGATAACGGACTCGGTTTGGGAAGAAATTTTATTTAGTTACGTTTATTACGGGCTTGAATGGTTAAAGTAGTGCGAGAATCAAAGTCAAATAAAGTCTTTGTTTTGTTTGAAGAACTCACGGCGATTCTGATAACGAACGAAGTTCCCGGTCACAAAACGAACCGAGTACGGACACCGCATTCAAGGTCTCGCCAGGTGTCGGCACCCTAGGGCAGGACGACTTGCGGACTTGCGGACGGCTCGCTGCAACTTAAGCCACGGAATTAGTGCACGACATTAATTTATTTTAAAACTTTCTTTCATTCACGGCGAAAACACACACACACACAGTCGTGCCCTACGACACTCGCACATACACAGCACGAGAGAGGAGTATAAATGGGTGTGTGAGCGACTGAGCGAGACGGAGACAAAGACCGGAAAAGTCGAAATAAGTTGTTAACATTTCCGCAACTTTTTGCCATCGGCGCCGTTCGCCCACGGACCGACCGGCGGGGCGGAGGCGGCGGAGCAGGGCACGGGGTCATAAAAAAGTTGCAGTTGAACCGAGTGCGCAGGGAGCCAAAGGAGTGGCAACGGCGGATGCGGAAGGGTCCTTCGCCGGGATAATTACTAACAATTTAAGTTGGTGTTAAAAGCGCGCACTCCGCAGAGAGGGACCGACAGTTCCCAAGGAACGGGCGGGCGGCGAGGCGGAGCGAAGACTCGGTTGCAGCTCAATTCGGTGGCGAAGGAGGGCGCAAGAAGCGAGTGTTGGCCGGAGTGTTGCCAACTTTTAGCAAATCATTTTGGCAGCAGCTGTCAAAGCAGTGTTGCGAATGCAAAATGGCGTTAAAATTGCTTCCGGCTGGCGGGGCCGCCCGACGTGGGGGAAGTTTTTCCAATCGAGGTGAAATGAGCGGGGCAGCCGAGGGCGCAGGAGGAGGCAGGAAGTGGCTGGGCTGAAGAGGAAGGAGGGGGAAGGAAAGAGTGACGGAGAGAGCGTATGTTTTTGCTTCTCGAGCAGTTGTTGCTCTAGTGCATTTTTCAACTCCAGAACTTAATGCGCTTGTTGACCCACATTCGAGCTCGTTGTTGTCCTTGTTGTTCTCCGCCACTCCTTGTTGTTGTCGTTGTTGTTGTTGTTGTTGTTGTTGTTGCTGTTGTTGTTCTTGTACTCGTTATTGTTGCTGCTGTTATCAGACATGTTGACTTCGTACCGCACTCGCATCAGTCGACCCGAGCAACCGACGCAAGACCTCGTCGACCGACTCGGTGTAAGTTACTCGGTTCGAGTGAGGGTGTGTGCTTGTGTGTGTGTGAGATGTTTTTCTACATTTTCCAGCGACATTAACTTTGGTCCTCAGGAGCTTTCCTGCCCCCATCCCCTCTCCCCGCCGCTCCTTCACGGCCCTCTCTCGTCTTCTGCAGTTCAGCTCAAAGCGAAGCAAATGAGATATGTAATGGGAGCACCAGAGGAGCGGGAGCCCCGGAGAGAGAGAGAGAGAGAGAGACACATGCACACAAGTCATTCCCGCATGCAATTGCATTCAAGGACATCCGGTGCATGTGTGGGTTAGCAACACATCCTTCCACTTTGCGGCTTCGGACCAAAGGTTTCTAATGACGGTTGGAAAAGTTGGAACCGCTCCTCGAGGTGGCTTTTGGAGAGCTTCACATATTCATGGCAGCCTTTTAGGAGTCCGGCAACCTCTCCGGTCGTTCGTCCGTCCGTTCGTCCATTTGTGCCACTCATCAACAGAGCATTATTTTTCACTCGCCTCCGAGGCCCCCGGGGCTCCTCTGGCAGGGACGAAAGTCAAGTCATTCCATTACGGGGCTCCCCTGTTCCATTGACCTGCAGTTCGGAATGAGGACATCGACGAGGAAGCCTTCGCATTACCCACTCCGCGGTCCTTCTCAACTGACTTCCAATCCGCTGTCGAAGCCGAAGCCAGTTCGAAGGCTGTGGAAGCCAAAGCCAGACGCATTCTCCAATAAGCTGCCAACTGAAATGCTGCCGCCGCAGGACATTATCATCAATCACGGCAACGTCTCCGGCAGCCCCAACTGACAGCCACCGACTGGCCCGAAACCGAAGCCACCACCGTCCCGGGGCTGTGGCAAAGCAGGGCAGGTAACCTAATACAATTATTGGACAATGCCGCCAGACAATGAAGCCGGCGGCATATTGGCCAGGGCACATGGGGGGTGGGGTGGCTGGTAAATAACCTCCGGCTCGAGGGGGTGGGGGCCGGCGTTAGTCACATGTGAGTTATTGGCGAAGGCCAGGCCGGCATATCAATAACCCATACAATTTGCCAAGGACCGGGGGATGGTTGTCGTGGCCATCGACGGGCCTCCTGCCTCCTTGGCTGGTTCTCCGCCGTCTGCCCAGGGCGCCAGCGGGGGATTAACCTATTCCCGGAGATGATTTACCTCCGTTGCCCGGGAGAAGCCGACGTAATCTGCGGGCCCAGGAGGACGAGGACGAAGATGAGAACGAGTAAATATTGGGTGATTTCTGGCGACACCCAGCGACTAATATTGGCTCCGAGGCGTGCAAGGTGGGCAACGGAAAGAAGTCCTTCCGCAAACGGATTACATTCGTTGCTCCAGGCGACTGCGACTTCCCCCACAGAAATTAAAGAGGAATTTTTTCAACTGCGACGCATCCACAGAACGGAAGCTGCGGGGACACTTTCTCGAGATAATGAAAAAAGGTTAATGGCAAAAATACATAATACATTTTTCATGAACTCCTTTTCGTTCTCGCCACTCTCTCGACCTCTCGTCGTTTTCGCAGTCCCTCGTCGTCCTCGCCGCCCGCACCTAAATTCAATAACTCAAAATATGTCCGCCCGGTGCCAGTGACAGTACATTAAGTCCAACGTCTCTTGGCCCGGTCCTCCGGATCCCCGAAATCCTTTCGGACGCCGAAATATTGTATAATGTGGGTCATTTTCATCACCCTGTCGGGTGCGAAATAGTTTTCCTTTGAAGCCCAGCGCCAGGACTTCCCAATGCTCGGCACGCACACGCTCTCATGCACGCCCCATCTCACTTTCTCCCTCACTCGCTCACTCAGCCGCTCACAATGCTCTCAAATCCGGAAAATGCGCGTTAAACCCTTTTGCTTCCTGTCATCGTCGTCGTCGTTTTCGGTGATATCGTTGTTGTTGTCGATACAGTTGATTGTTGTTGTTTGTGTCGACTGTGTTACTGTTGTTGTTGTTGTTTGTGTCAATAACTTTATCATTTTTGCGCCTGGTTGGGCTTGCGGAAGGGCGTGTGTCGGCCCGGGCCGGGTCGGGTTTTATTTGCGTAAGAGATTAGTTTGTCGCCTTCCGCGAAGGAAGGACGTGGGACGGGGGCGAGGGCAGCAGCAGGCATCACGTCTCGGGGCCAAAAGGGAGCGGACGGACGCAGAGCCGACGGGAGTTTATTGTGTTGAAAGTCCTTTAAAAATCCGTTCATTGTTCGAGCTTAGTTTTTATTCTAGTTAATTGTCCTCGGCAGCTCGAAGGAAGCCCACGAAGAGGTCAAAGTGAATGAATGGATAGCTCGAAGGAAGGATCCGGTTTCGGATTTAATTAATAACTGGGCGATGGAATGCCAGAGTGAAGCCCGGACAACAACGGTCTGTTATGTGATCAGAGGAGAGGGAGAAACTTGATTTATCAATTTAGTGTGGACCCATTATGAGATGATTACAGTGTAGAATATAACTCAGAAATACTACGAAAATGTTGCATAGTTTCAGGCTTTCAAATACAGGAAAGCCGATACAGAGCGACCAGAACTGATATAACGGCCGTTGGGACACACGATCTCCAGAACGAATGGAGCATTAATTATTCCTCGGTCGTGTTGGTGCGTGTTTGTTTTTGTGATTCCCACTCCGGCTGGAAGCTCCGCCAATTGTTCCCCAAAGTATGCAGCGATAAGTGAGGCCCCAAGTGAAGCGCGTCTGTCGATTCCATTCACAACTTCAAAGCTCCGAGCAGATGGGAAAACTCCAGCAGAACTCCATATCTACGAGTTGTAATCTTTAACAAATTATGGCCAAATTTGCCCTGCAGACGAGCACATTCATTCATCCATGCTCCGAGTCCTCGCCCACAACTTTCTGACTCCGACGATCCCCAAACAGACACACAGACCGACCAACCGACCGACAGACAGACGCACAGATCGAAATCTCGTGCGCCATCATCGTGCGCCCCATAGGATATTCTTTCATTCGACTCGTTATCGATTTAATAGCACGACGAGCTGAGGGGGGGGAGAGGAGGCGGGGTGAGAAGAAGGGGAGAACAGCTGAAGGAAAACCATTGAGCGAGCTCTCAAAAATCATAAAAATTTATGACTCCCATAATCTGGTGAGAGCTCTGGGCGCAGCGGGAAGACGCCCCAGCCAGGACGAGCTTCGTCTCAACCCACAGACACCCACACACACACACACACACACACATGGCATACCTACAGCCGGACGAACGGACGGACAACTCGACACACACTCTGAGACGCAGACAAACAGAGATTCAATAAATGAAATTGTTTTCAGGATGTTTATGGATTGCGATTGTGGGCGGTTGGCGGTGGTTGGGATCAAGCGTCGAGTGATGGCGGAAAGATTGACAGGATGTGCGAAGGTGAAGAGACCAGAAGAGGACCGAGGAATAGGAGAAGGTGGAGAGAATCGTTTGTAAATTTCGGTGAATTTCTGCGAAAAGGACTGAAGGTCGAGCTCTGGCAGAGAGTTGGTTTCACACGTTTTCGAAAAGGTCACCTTTGCACCTCTTTCGTACAAAGTCCTTGCCCGTGTTGCCCGAGGATTTCGGTTCACGGTTAGGGCCCCGCCCCCCACCTCCTGGAGAGGAAGGCGAGTCCTAGAACGATGGCATCTACGAAGCCCCGATAAGCCGTGGATCGAGGCTTCGTCCTTGTTTTGTTTGTGTCTTCATTTCGGTCGGTTTCGATGTTGTCGTAGTCGTGCCCGTTGTTTCGCTTCGTAATCGGAAAAATACCTTTCTTCCTCTCTCGCTCTCAGCTCGCCGCGAACCGGGTGGCAATGGCTTTAAATCTTAAAGGATTCCCTCAAATTATGGATCGCAGACCGCAGGCGGAACGGCGTGCGGGAGGTCGGGAGCACATTGCTTTGTTCCCAGGGATCCCTCACCGACTCCGCCCAAAGCTCTGCCTTCAGGCGTTCCGCGTCCCTCTCTCTCGGTCCTCAGCTGGTCGTGCTTTGCCTGCCTCATCGTCCTCCGCGCGTCCTCGAGTGCCATGAATTAGGCTTTACGAGGGACAAGCGAGAATTGGGGACCCTTCAATAATGACAGACGAAGGGTGTGAGGGCGAGTGGGAGACTCGGGACAGAGGGACAGAGTGGTGGAGGGGCTTCAGAAATTGCTGATTAGAAACGGCGATAAGCGGCACGAGGACGAAAGCGAAAACAACTGCGGACGCAGGGACTCCTTCGGGTCCGTAATAACAACAATGCCACAACCATCGCCATCGCTAGGCAACAACAACGGGGCCGTAATCATCTTCAACAACAACGGTAACAAAAGCAAAAACAAGAACAACTACACGGCAACGCAACGCCGGGCACTTAAACAGGACCGGGACGAGCTGTGTAATAATTTGTTATGAGAGCAGCGAGGAAGGGGCGGAGGAGGCGGAGTGGGCCGAGTGGGCGGCAGCCTCTCGTCCTCGGCCCCAAATAAATAACCACCTCCGATGATAGGGAGCGACGCCGGGGCGAGTGGTGGAGGGGTTGGAACTCATTTGGCCCTGGGAGAGAGATGTTTGTTTTATTTACCGTGCAATTGTTGGGGAAGGCACCGGGGGAGCAGAGACGCCGGGGGCAGGAGGCGGTTCTCGATAAGAGGCTCTCGAGCTAATCAGAAGCTTCGTAAATTAAAAACAATTCGGAGACAAAGGCGATCAAAGGAACCGATCCTGAGGTGCTTTCGGACGTGACGTGGAAGAAATCCAACCCAGAATCCTTGTGATGTGACTCGTGTCTTGAACGATGAGGAGCCCACGCAATAATTTTCTATCTCTAGGATCGGTGAAGGGTTGCAAAAACATATCGAAGTTCCGAGAAATTCTCTCGTAGGCGTCTTTGACGGGATCCCACGCAATTTTCTAGCCCCTCAAAGTTTTCCCAAGGATTTGAGCTTCTTCGGTGGAGCCTCACGTAATTTTCTCCTAAAAATAAACAAGGCCTTCTTAAAGTGAGACCTCCTTGAAGTCAGCCGCCTATCGTTCCTTCCTATCATTGACTTTCGCCTTTGATCCCTTTCGCATGTGCTTTCGCAACATCCACACGAATAACACTAACGCCTCCTCGTCACATCATCATCATATATGTGGCGTACGCCCTTTCGGCTGACACGAAGAGCGCATCCAGCTGAGGGGGCCAGAAATAATCGAAGCGTGTGCGTGACTCGCGCCGATGTGCATGGGTGTGCGTGTGTGTGTGCGTGGGTTTCAAGGACACACGTATGCCTGGGACGCCCTGGTACGCACTCGGGTAAACAAAGTCATAAACTATCCGGGATCCACACCCTCTCCCAATCGCTCTCGCTCTAGTAGCAGCCTAAAACTATGCAAGGTTTGACCCAGATTCGAGTGCGAAGTCTGCATTGCGCCGGCTGAGCCTGAATCGCGTCCCCGCGGGTTCTCTGGGGCATCGACGTCGGGATAATTACTCGACGCATCGCGGGGACCACGAGTGGGAGGGAGAGGCGTGAACGAGAGAGTGCGGTTGGGGAAAGCAATTACAGAAGTCATTAACACGGGGCGGATGAGCGGCGCCTGCCAATGTCGGGGTCGCCGATCCGTGGAGACAGGGCCATTTCAACTAAAAAAAAAAGAAAATACCAAAAGAGAGGTGTAGCAAGCGAAACAGAAAATTGAAAATGAAAAATAAATTTGGCGCTGAATGTCAACAAATTGGCTGTTTTAATTTTGATCCAACGCAGGACGAGCGACAACAAATTCCCATCGCTCGAGGGCAGCCTCCGAATCGAATCCTCGCCACAGGCCAGGCCGATCAGACCGACCCACGACCGCCGCCACTGTCTGTCCAGGCGGCGGTTGGTTTGACTTGGCTGCCTCCGCTGGAGCGGAAGAGCGCAAAAAGTGCTTCCTCTCTACGTGTTTCAATTTCCTTTCATTCCTTTGCACTGCCGATACTTTATTGCCCAGCGGTGTGAAGGAAGGCAGCGGGGGGAAGGAGGAGGAGGTGACTGGGTTGGGGAACGCAAAAAGTGCTTAAATTGCAGCCCAAAGGACGAGGCGCTGACGGTCGCCCTTCGGTCGGTCGCTCGCTCGCCCGGTCGGCCGGTCAGTCGGCAAGTCCAAGAGCGTTTTCTATGTTGACGTTGTCTCGTGGTCGCTCGGTCTCTCGGTCGGTCGGTCGCCTGTTGGCTCTGTCCGTCCGTCGGTGCCTCGATGGCTCGGTCATTCATCCTTAAAGCCCAACAGAGCCAACAGGGTGCGAAGGGTTGCGAGGGCTGGACGACTAAAAGGCAAAGTGTCGACACAGCACCGACGGCAACCGGACGTCGAGGCAAACTGGGGAAGACGAAGGGAAACGGAGAAGAACCAGAGGAGAGCAGAATGGGCTGGAAAAAAAGAGGGAAATAACGAAGCAGGACATAAAGGACGACTATATTGCAAATGCAAAAATAGTAATTTACTTGGGCGCTCCGTCTATTTTTATGACCGAATTGCGCTTTATGGGCGTCCGACTGCGGCGGCCGACGGAACAGGACCCGACGGACTTCCGACACCAACGAAGCTGCAACCAGAGATAGAGCGAGAGAGAGAGGGAGATAAGGGCGTTCGAGGGAGACAGGCGGATAGAGGCAGACAGGGGGCTGCTGGAAACTGGGCCACGTCGCATGGACCAATAACTAGTACAACAACAACAACCACCACCAACAACCGACACTACTAACACACTCGCCGTCTCTCCCGGGTCCCACTCACACACACACACACTCACACACCCATACACATGTGCGGAATACAGATAGAAAGACATACTGATAGAAAGACAGACACATTTACATTCATGATCTCGCTCTGTGCGAAAATTGAAATTCCTCGAGGAATTTTTCGGGCCCATTATTTTAATCCTTTGGTAGCAGCGCCAGCGACAGGGCGCTCTTTCTCTCTTTCTCTTTCCCTCCCTCTGCACTTGTCCTCGCCAGATGTGCAGGAATCCGGCTAGACAGTGGCGAGCTGGGCGGTCTTGAGGAGCGGGACGGAACATCGAAAGTAAATTAGGACTCGGTGGGAGTTTTGCGACTCCGCCCCCGCAGACTATCGATTTTGTTGCTGGCCATCGGGGGACCGGGACCCGAGCGGGAGAGAGAGGAGGCGTCGGAGCGAGGATTTATAAACATTTCAATTGATTCCGACACAGGCGACGTCGTTGTCGTCCGCTTCGGGGAATGCGAGGATGTCGATAGTTTGGGGTGGAAATCGAAAGGCGTGAGGAAGGGGAAAAGATGAGGGTGGAGAAGGACAAGGCGACAACTGGTGAGACATTTGAATGTCCCGCAGGACCCCCAAGAGCGACCAGGCGAAACCTGATCCCACCTTGGGCGAACGGTCGACGGTCGAACTTAAAGCCCAGCGAAGGTCCTTCGAGGGATTTCCAGCATTTTCCGTGGCCGTTCGGCGACTCTCACGACTTCAATTGTTGTCGGATGGAGGACGCAAGGAGACTGACTGTTGTTGTTTCAGTTGGTTTTATGAATTCCATTTTAATTTTCGACATTAAAAGGATTCTCATTTGCAGTTTAATTCGATTATAAATCGCGTGAATTATTGAAACGACCAGCGGCGTAATTGAAACGCAGCCAACGCGAGAACAAGTGGAAGCATGGGGAGGTCGGCAGCACTGAGCGGGTGTCGTCGGTAATTAAATCGTAATGAAATATTTATGCATTCACTCGCATTAATTTTCGAAAATTACGCCAGCAACATGCGAACTTCTCGCCGTCGAAGGGCGGCAGGAATTGGGCAGAAAATATTTTTTATATTTTTTAAATCTCCATAAACGGCTCAATTGAACGTCCGCAACCACAAGCTCGCAAGCCCTTTTCATTCTGCCGGCTGCCTCCGACTTTCCCTCCTCCCCCCATCAAATCACTTGCGGCAGGACACACGAGGAGCGAAGCAATCGCCACGGGCTTCTCCGATTTAGTCGTCCATCACAAGCACACACACGTACATACAGGCGAGGCCCTCGCTAGCCCACTAACACACTCGCAGCCAGTTGGCGAACGAGGCGATCAAGCATGGCCAGCAACGAACACACAAACCTCCACATAAATTTGCGGCGGCACCGGCGCAAGTTGAGGAAGTCAAAGATTTCAAAAGTTTGCCACCGCCATGACGACGACGTCGCCACCACCACCTTCACCGCCAGTTCTCGGAGCAGAACAAGTTCCTGGTCTGTAGACCGAGGGAAACGCTAATGAAATTTTAATCAAGCGGCAAGGGGCGTTTGTTTGGCGCCCCTCCGCCACAAGCATCCCACGGCGGCTTTTGAAGACACTCCCTCGCTCCGGAGTGAGGCCGGCGAAATACCTGCGAGGTTCATTAGACTTCGGCCGTGTCTGGGGGCGTGGCAAGGCATGCGAAGAATCTGTGGCCTACTTTCGGCGAGAAGAAAGGGACGAGAGACGAGCTCGGCGGAAGAAAAACAGCGTGAATTGAGGGAAAGAGAGAGGAGGAAGCTCTTCACGGGAAGGGGTTTCGCGGTCATTAGGGAGCTCTTGGGGAAACGGGATGAAATCGAGATCGCGGAATGGTTCGCCTGAAGGTCCTCGAATGGCGAATGGCGTGAATCGTACACAAATCTGTCTCCGAAGACCAATGAGGCCGATGTCTGAATTCTGTCAACCCGACCCACGGCTTCCCCCGCACACCGGAGTCCGTCGCAGCCGGGTGGAAGAATGGAGAATGATGGAGAGATCGAGAGTACCGGCATCAGGACCCTGAGCACATGACGTGGCCACTCGGCGACCGCCAGAGCGATCCATTTGAGTCTCGCCCCCAAACGCAACCTCGCACCGAGTGGCGACGGGGCTCGTCGGACACGAGCAAGGATAATTAGTGTTATTTATGTCCCTCCCAGCGCGTTTGTTTGTTTGTCCAGCTCTCCAGCCCGGTCCCATTTTCGCTCCATTATGGGAAAATAAAATAATTCAGGGAATGCAAATTTCTCTGGCAGTGGCGAATTTTTGAAGGACCTCATGCTCTGCCCTACGATGCAAGGATATCCATTGCGTGACTCGGCAAAATATTTGGGGACATTTCGAAATGTTAATGGAAAAAATAATGCCATTTCAGTTGTTGTCTTTTCGGGGATTTATTTTTTGTTTTTTTTTACTTTTTGAAGCCCAACCAATGAAAGGGAAACAACAGCTGGAGGGATTCCGAGAACTCGAGTGTCGACGGATAAAATGGCGAGGACGAGGACGACGATGACGAGTCTTCGACAGACATGACAAGTGGCGTGCGGCACCAATTAAGAGCGAAAACAAAAATATGAACAACAACGAAAACAACCACGACAACTGCAACTGCGAGGATCAACGAAGGCGTCGTGGGTCGCCTCGAGTTTCCGCCTCACAGGATCGTGGGGACTTCGGTGCCCAACGGAGAATCGGAGCGGATTGGAGGAGGCGAATTCGGTTAACGGAGCTCGTCGCATGGCGTGTCGGGCGGCCATTTAAAGCAGATACTGTCGACCCCCAACTATCCCCTCCCCCATGTCCTTTCTCCCCTCCATCACGACCTCTTCCCGCCCGTTGTGCCGGCCCCGGGCTGTTGCCGGGTAAAGAAATAATTATTTGTCGTGCGATGCAAACATTATTCACCGACGCCTCCTCTTCGCCTTCGCCTTCCCTTCCCTCCTCTTCTGCCCTCGCCCCGTTCGACGCCGCCCCTGGGCCTCCTCCGCAATCATTGCGAGTGCAGAAGAGTGAAAGTGTTGTTCCTTGTTTTGCTCGTTCTTCCTGATTTTTCCCTGTTTCCAGCGCTCTCTGCTTCCTCCGTTTCCCTGCTCCCTGCTTCCCTACTCTTCGATTCCCTTTTCTTCGCTTCCCTTCTCTTCACTTACCCTCTTTTCCTTTCCTTCACATCGCGAACCACCTCATTCAGGCCTCCTGTATTTTTCGCACATAAATTCGCTGCCTACTTTTAGGCCGTCGTTCGCCAGGCTTCGAGGAACGCGAGCCAAGAAATAGAGGCAGTGCGAGAGAGAGGGGAAGAGCGTCGTGCGTCGCTTCAATTTGAATGCGAATGAAGGGGCAGGACGGGGCCGACCTCCCTTCGCCCAGCCACGCCTCCAGCTCCGGTCCCGGACCCACCTCCTGTCGCGTCGCTCGCATGCCTGAGTCGCATATTTTTTGTTTTGGCTCACGTTCACCCGAGATCCTTATTAAATGGCGAACGAATGTCCTCGGAAGCCGAAGAATGCTTCGTGTTTTGCGAATTAAAACTTAATGAGACCGACGGCATGAGGGAAGGGCGAGAGGCCGAGGCGCGAGGGATGGAAAATATGATAAATGGCCCGGGATAATGAGACTTTGGATAAGCGGAGGCAATGAATCAGGGCGCGAATAAATCAGGAAACGCGGAATTAGGACTCGGAAATCGCCCGGGCAGAGGGTTCAGGATCGAGGATTCATGGCCTCAAATTCAATAGGATTTCCTTACATTTGTCTTTTTCGTTCGTCTGCTTTGATCACAAGCGCATCCTTGTAAACTGGTCGTTTTGTGAAGTCTCCAAAAAGGCTTTCAAAGGATCCCCTCGATTTTTAAATCATCATTCATTGAATCCCTTCCCCACCTCCTGCCTCTATCTCTCCCTTTGCACCGCGCTTGTGAATAGAAACATCAAAAATAGCGAGGCTTTTCAGATCTCTCGGTCTCTCCCTCTCCCTGTCTAGCCCGGACACGTGTCACGGCTCCGGGCTTTTGTCTAGCATCCGGTTTCATGTGTTTGCGCCGCCCCCACCCGCAGCCCCAACCACACGTACACACACAGAGGCACACCCACTGCTGCCATATTCATTGCTCTTCCGCTGTATTTGTAATTAATTGAATTACTTCCGTCAGACGACCATCGCCGTTGTGTTTGTTCTTCACATCCTCTTCCTCTGCCACTTCCACATCCGCTCCCGTTGCCACCGCTCGCCGCCTTCCCGTTTCGTTCTCGCTTCGATTCCGCTCGGTTCGTCTCGCTCCGTTTCAATGACCCGTTCTCCGGGCCACCGTTGCCAGGGAGTCGAGTCGAATCGAATCGAAGGAGATCGGAAAGAGGGCGACGCGTTGCCAACGGAATTACTCTCGCTTCGCCGCCAGAAATCATTAGAAAATCCTTCCGCCTCGCCCCCACCGCTCCTGTAATTAGGAAGACATCTCCGAAGCCCGAGCCTCGTTTAATCTGTGCGTTCGACTGAGCGCGCCACGGGCCGGTGTCGGGGGTCGGGCGTCGCTGTCCTGTTTTCCTGCTCTTCCGAGCGATCCCTGTTTACTCAGACACCGGCAACTCTCGCCGGGCGAAGTCGACCAGGCTCGTCGTCTCCTTCCAGCTGCCCCGTCCCCGTCCTCATCCTCGTCCCCTTCTTCCCGTCCTCCTGTTCCCGCTTCTCTGCTCCTCCACCACGGTGTTATCGCTTTCATCGTGCTCCTTAAAGTGTTTTGAATGTTTAAGGATCCCCTCGCCACCCCTCCCCGATCGGCTCGTCCTCGCCACGGTTCTTGCGGCTGCGGTCTTGCCGTTGTTATCGTTGTCCTCGTGCAGCGTTGCCACACTTGATTAGTCGCCTAATGAGGTGTCATCGATGGCGAGCCAATGAGTTCGATTTATTTGCGGAATCCATCGGAATCCAGGACGAGCAGAGCGGTGTGGGTGCGGGTGTGTGTGTGTGTGTGTGATGATAAGGGATTTATGCAAAATTATCCGCATTTTATTGACGAAGGAGCAGAGTAGAGAAGAAGCAGAGCGGGATGGACGATGGACGATGGCTTTGATTCCGTCCACTTGGCTTCGTCCTCATGGAGGAGGCTTCATTAAAGGATCTCATGTCCAGGGGACTCTCCTTAGACTTCATCTTCCTCGTGGTCACGTTCACTTACATGAAATTGAATAACGATTTCCCCTCTGGCCTCGACTCCAAAGGAAGTGGCAGGGCCAAACGCACAAATGCTTCAATGTATCTTAATGACTTGTGTCTTCCCTCTCTTTCAGATTCGCGCAGCAGCCAATGGGCAGCCAGTGGATTAAGGCCTTCTTCAACTAGCAACCTAATTGGCTTGTTTCGATTACCTCGATTGGCCCTGGGAACCTTCGTTCGGTCCTTGAAAGAAACCCTTCCTCCATGAAGACCCTCGACGTTACTGACGAAAGGTGAGCGCGGTTTCTTGCCTCTCTCTTTCCCTCATGAACTCTGAACTCTGAACATCAAAATTGTGTTGGAACAAAATTATTAAACGATTTTCTCGTCTTCTCGTTCTCTCTATTTTCATGACGCAATCGGCTTTAAAACACCAACAAAAAAACAATAATGCAAATTTAAAAACTATGCATGGCATTGAAATCGATTGGCAACTCTGGCGACAAAAAACAAAAACCAAACTCAAACAACAATTTATTGGAAACTCCTTCAAATAAAAATGCGATGCATAAAAAATTCAATCATCACAAATCATGAACTGCATCGTCATCCGCGTCACCATCACGACAATAACAAAAACAACATCATCATGATCACCCTCACCATCATCGCCGTCGTCGTTAACAACAACCACCACCATCACTCGCGGCACACACACACCGACCGACCCCCTCCCGCCTTCCGCCTCCCGACCACCATTGTTTATGCGTCCTGCGGTTGCGACCGCTTGTTGGCTTCCGGCTTAACGCTTTTTGCCGCTTTCCGCCCGAATTAACTCGTGTCGCCGCTCTCTGTGCGTGCGTGTGTGTGTGTGTGTGCGTGTGGTCCTCGTCCTCTCCGCCCCCGCTCCTTCCACACCCACAGATCGAGCCCCCTGCAGTGGTAGACGACACCGAACGACAGTCGAATCCCAGCCGCGGGCCGCTCCCTGACTTCGGCGCCCGGCCCGCGACCACCCGCCAACCACCACCGGCTAGCCCGGGTCGTCTGCCCTCACCATTTACCGCGACCGCGACCGGATCCCACCCTCCGCCGCCGCCATGATCAGCAACAACAACCTCGACTTCGAGAAGAACAGCAACAGCAGCTCGGCGACGACGACGCCCGAGTCGGCGGCCACCAACAACGGCAAGCACTTCGCCCTCAACCAGGTCGTCGACAACAACCCGGCGGCGGCGACGGCGCCAACGACGACAGCGACGTCGACAGCGGCGCCGCCGACCGCCAAGAACGACAACAGCTACTTCAACCGCTTCGACAACCGCATCGCCGCGAACCTGGCCGCCGTCATCAACGGCTCCCGCTTCCGCTCCTCCTCCTGCGGCAAGTCGTCGTCGCGCCAGGCGGCGGCCGCCGGCAAGACGTCGCCCTACGGCGGGGTGGCAACGCTGCAGCACGGCCACTGGGGCGCCGGCCCGGGCTCCGGCAACGGCGGCTCGCGGCCCTCGTCGCCCTCGATGCTGGGCTCGATGGGGCGCCGCCGGCCGATGCAGTTGTTCACGGCCTCGAATCTGAAGTGAGTATGCGTAGGTGTGCGTGCGAAGGCATTGGTGTGCGTGCGCCGAGCGTGTGCAAGTGTGACTGGGTGCGTGAGTCACGTGATGACGTGATGCAACAGCCCGACCTCCCTCCATCCCCTCCCCTCCCCTCTCGATCCGTTTCCACCCTCCACTGCGGGGTTCCCCACCCCAAGGTGGCCGCCCTCACACTGATTCCCTTGTTGTCTATTATGATTTTTATGGTCCTGGCCGTGTGGCCTCAACGACTCCCATCCCCCATCCTGCGTCGTCCTTCGCCCTCCACCGCCGCCCACTCCATATTTATATTCACTTAACATTTCATTCATCGCCTCACGCTCGATTCGTTGCTCATCCTCCCACTCACCGATCACCAATCACCACCCACCACTGAACACATCTTTATATCGCTCTCTCTGTCTTTCGTTCTCTGCCTCCCCCGACGCCGTGGTGCCCTCAGCTGCAATGACAACGAGAAGGCCATGCAAACGCCCAGCTCAGACGAGGACAACTCGCCGACGGAGCT
Organism: Coelopa pilipes; assembly: GCA_947389925.1. Lineage (NCBI taxonomy): Eukaryota > Metazoa > Arthropoda > Insecta > Diptera > Coelopidae > Coelopa > Coelopa pilipes. The sequence goes on along the minus strand of OX376699.1, from coordinate 36,187,786 downwards.
GAACAACTGCAAGCGACTGGCCGACAAGCCGCCACTGGTGAGTGTAATTGTCCAACAACAACAACAACAACAACAACACAATAAGCACCAACATCAACAACAACAATAAGAGTAATCCAGGGTGATTTCGGGCATAACAGGCCAGGCCATAGGACATGGGACGGGAAACTTTTCTGCGTACTTTTTGGAAATTTCATTCATATTTCATTCGAATGCCACATTCACATTCCAGCCGGAGATGGAGATCGTGAGGGGGGAGAGGAGAGGGAAGTGGATTTCTCGAGGGTGGTTGTGAGGGGGCGGGGGTGGTCGGGTCGTTATGAGTTATTGGCGAAGTATTGATTCCCCCAGGGGCGGCCGCGGAATTGCAGTTTAGTCTAAGTTGCGACCGCCGTTTGTCGTCCTTCGTTCGTCCATCCGTCCGTTCGTCTGTCCGCACGTCCACCCACCGCTTGGCCAAATGTTGTCGTTGAGTTTTGTCAAAGTTTCGATATGAATAAAAAACTTTGAGAAAAAAATTCATCACTAGAGCCCACATTCATCGCCGCAGCCGGCGTCCCAGCCCACCTTGGCGAGTCCTGAATATTTGATGCGATGCGGAGAGAAGAATGATTCGCCTAGGAATCATTCCGGTTGTTGCTTTGCGGCAAACGATAGGAGGAGCCTGGGTCCTGGTCACCATTTTCCACATATTAAATTTCGCCGCCAACGCGCTCGGCACGTGTGTCGCCTTTGTTCGGCGAACAATTGACAGCGAAACTTTCCGCGCGCGGATCCCCGACGCCGGAGCACGTCGGGTTTTGGGGTCGGATCCCGCCCAGCCTCTTCCGGTGGCTGCTGAGGTTTAAGACCCGACTTCTCTTCTCTCTCTCTCTCTCTCTCTCTATCTCTCTCTCTCCCCACTCCATCACGCCCCATTGTCGTCTGCGGAGTTTCCCAAGTCGTCGCTAAGACTTTTCCACTCGAAACTCCCTCGTTGTCGCTGTTGTCGCCCGCCCAACTCCCCACGATGTATTGGTCGCGTCTGAGCCTCGCCCAACGGCCACAGAGGAGGAGAGGGGAGGGGAGGGAGGAGGAACCCTCGTCCTGCCGTTTAATCAGGTCCTTGCCATATGTCACGTGATGCCTGTCGCCGAAACTTGTTCATAACTTGCTGTTGCTGTTGTTTTTGTTAATATCACTTATTGTTGTTATGAAATGTTGTTGTCCCCTTTGTTGTCACTTTCGTTGCTGTTGTTGTCGATTTTGTTATTGTTAATGTGTCGTTCGTTGTTGTTGTTATTGTTATTGTTATTGTTTCGGTTGTTCGGTTGGTCTTCGGTGCTCGTAAATACAAAATCCTTCCGAAATCGGCTTAAATGTTGCATTATAATTACTTCAATGAGTAAGCACGCGCTCAAGGGCCGTCAGTGTGGGAGGGACCTGGGACCTGGGGTCTGAAGCGGCGAACCCTTAACTGGGACGACAGGAGGGAGGGAGCGAGAGAGCGAGCTATTTAAGAGTCATTAAATGTATTCGAACTCATGCGTCCTTATGGATTTTAAGGATCTCCGTCGACTGACTGTACCTCGGTATTGAGTTTTCAACATATTGAACTTTAAGATTTTGACGTTGAACGTGAGGGAATAAAAAAATTTGATGAAAATCCTGATTTCCAAACCTCTAGAGGTTTCTGACAAACTTTAAACACCCAAAACCTAATAGCAGACCGCTTTACAGACCCTTCCGTCCCCATCGAGCCCGCGTATCGGGTTTCGCTTGATTTTCTCCTGACAAACTCCCGCCTCCAGCAGACCCAAAATGAACCCAGAAGCGACGTCGACGCCGAACGACCTGGAACGAAATCACTGCCTTCATCGGACTTTCACCACTCCATCCATCTATCTACGAGCCCATCCAGCCATCCATCATAGTTCTTCGTTCGTCGCAAGAACAGCTGCATTTTATTGATAAAATATTTAAAATATGACAGTCTTCCGCACACACACACACACACACACACCAACGCCCAGCCGACTCACACTCTCGCCACCCACTGTCGCACACATATGAACATGAGCCCCGTCGACGCATGAAATTGTCCTTTTTATATCCTGCGTGCGTTTGACTGGCTTTGACTGCCGAGCATAGATAAACTGTCAGCTGCAGGGGCCGTGATATTTGCATTGAAACGACGCCCATGCGCCTCTCCCGCCCACGACGCTCCTGCCGCCACCCTCACTCGAACCCCAACCCCTGACTCCGACCAGAGCCCGGGAACCGATGGTGTTCGAATCTGAGATCCAGACCCGTACCCGGCCCGACCCCAACCACAGTCGCTTCGCATCCACTCATGTTTTAGCAATAAATTCATGGCAGCGGCGCAGCCCAAAAAATGATACACGAACAATGGCAGAGGACAGAGGATGGTGGATGAGGGGTTGTCGGGAGAGGGAGGCGAAGAAGAAGGAGAATGAGGGGAAAATAACTAGACTCAAACGACAAAACAATGCGAACGCGCCACGCAATATTGGAGGCCGGGCTGACGGTGATCGGAGTCGAGGCCGGGCCGGGGCCAAGGCCGGTAGAGTGATGGACGGAGGGAGGGACTCATGTTGCAGTTCCTTAATGGCTGCGCCATAAATTGTAGCGATGTCGTTTCCGTTTCCGTCCGAGGGAAGCGCGAGCGAACGCTGCAAACCGCACGGGGCCCGCAGAACTCATCACAAGAAGGTGTAGGCGAGGTGAGGTCGGGTTGAGGGGAGGATGGGGTGGAGCATGAGGGACTGGATTGTTGTTGCTCGCCTTGTTTTTCCTGGGGATTTGACTTTGACACAGCTTTGTGTTGTTTTGTCGATAAATCAATTTCGAATGAACCGAGTCGGCCTGGCTGGCCGACGAAGGAAGGGAGGAAGCGACCCAGACCACAGCTCTTTGAACGACCGCCACAGACCGTGGTCAAACACCCTTTGCCTCCCTCCTCCTCTAGCTTCTTTGTGTCTTCCGAACTCGCTGCAACGTCAAGTGCAGATAAGGAACTCCATATCTATCCTTCCCTTTCCTTCTCTTCCTGCCCGCTCTCATCCCACCCCCTCGACTTCGCCTGCCAGTCTTCGGTCGAGGCGAAATTAATTGCAAAAAATAAACGCAAAACGAGCCGCCTGGTTGAGAGGGACGAAGGAAGGGGGAGTGGGCGAGGGTCGTCTCTGTCTAATTGCGCCCGAAGCAAAACAGGTTGCGCGACCCGCACCGGCTCCGGCTCCCGCCATCGACTCGCTCGTCGACCCGACCGTCGACATCGATGTCGAGATTCAATTTCAGATTGTTTAGATTCCATTGCATATGCAAAGGCGCTGCGCCGGCACACATTAGCGGCGCACAGCGAGACGGCCGGCCGAACAGACATCCAGCTGGGCTCCGCTGGGTTGCCAGCCATCTCGCAGCTAGTTTATGAGAAGCCCTTCGGTTCGCTCCTGCTCACTTGCTGTTCCCACACATGGCGTCCAGGGTTTAATTTTGGTTTTTTGTTTTTGTTTTTGGTAGACTCTGGAGTCTCTGGCAGCCCTATGACGGAGTTCTCCAGCCGCCTCCTCGCGTCTCCTCCTCGGTTTCCACTCAACATCATCTTGACTTTTGGCAAATGTTTGCTCGTCGACGATGCCACTCGGTTCCACGACGCCTCCTCCCCTCATGGAATGCGTGGAACTGGCGTACAAAGTCAGCTATCGCAGTGCTGCACTCTGGCTTCTCTTTCCCTCCTCCTGTACCACTCTCACTCTATCACTCCCTCTTTCTCTCTCTCCCTTGCTTTATCGCTCGCTCCAGCCCACGCATCGATGAGGACGACTACGCTGGCGACATTGATCGACAGACCTTGATGTCCTGACCCTTCATAGCTCTAGCTCGCTCGTATCTCTCTCTGTCTCACTCCCTCTCTCTCTCTCTCTCTCTCTCTCTATCTCTGTTTCGGTGGCGCATAAATTTCGCAAACTACTATGAGTTTCGCCCGGGTCTCTCCCGACCCCAGCCCTGGCTCCGAGGACGGCTACTGACGGCGGCATGTGCCGCAAATGGCAGGATATTCAAACGTTTTACTCGAGCGACGTGCAACGGCATCCAAATCCACCAACCGCTCTCCCCCTCTCTCTCTCTTAGCACCCTCGCTCCCACTCAGCAACACCCCGCACCCAACCCTACTCCAGCTGATGTTTTCATTATTTTCGCTGGCATAAATTATTTTCGGAGTCGGCCCGAATTAGGCCTCCATCGGATGGGGCTCGGAGGCGGTCGGGGTTCGCCGGGCTCGGAGCAGCTGACGGCAGTGTTTTTATGTCCTTTTGAAAATGTAATAAGTTTACAATTATCTAAGCTCGCCCGCTGGCCTCAGTCAGTTTTTGACGAGGACTCGTGCTCCATAAAAAGCAAGTTCGCCCAATGCTTGATGGAGAGTGTTTTGTAGTCGATGCTGCTCTTGCTGTTGTTGTTATGGGGAGCAGGCTGTTTTTAATGAAGGGTTGCTCGCAGTTTGCGCGGGGCTTTTAATAACTCGCTCGATTATTCTGCGTGCCGTATGGCGATTGGGCTGGGGCGCCAGAGCCGGGAATGAATTCGAGCGACGCCATTGAGTCGATGTCGGCCAGACCTCTTCAAGTCGACCGATTGCCTGCGACTGGTCCTGCGCAAACCCTCTGAAATAAGTCAACCGCAGGGAGCCCCCAGACCCTCGCCGCCGTGGGGGACCCGCGCAAATCGAATCAGACGACATGAGTTGAGGTCCTCCGATTGACTTTTCGATTGCAGTTCGACTCGATTCGATTTGCCAAATTGTACGGAAACGAGGACTGCATGAAAAGGACACGACGACGACCATGAAAAACACTCGTGCGACAAACGGAAACGAGGAGGGAAAAAACCAACTGGAGATGAACGGAAAATTATGCGCCAATCGAGCGTGAAATTCCGGCATGCAGAGCGGGAGCGAAGGAATTGTTTGTGCGCCTAAAAACGTGCCACCCGCAACAGCCAGCGAGGGGGCGCCAGGGCGTTTCATCGCCCATCGAAGGACGGCGGAGCGCTCTTGCAGTCGATGAAACGGGCATGAAGTGGATTTAAATCGCGACACGCTTCGAATCAGCAGCGGCGGCCCCAAAGAACGAGGGAGAGCGGGGGGTTACCGCAAAGTGTGCGGCGAAATGAGCGAAAATCCCACACACACCAACACACACAGAGCCATCCAGGGCTCTGCAGGTTTCACTGCCAATGCCAGCCAACGTCCTGGCAAGACGTCAACCGCGTTTCGTTTTCAGAGCCACTGACCCCGAAGTCACGCCGCTGAAGGGGCAGATGGCAGGTGGTGGGGAGGGAGCTTGTCCTCCACTAAGCAGCTGAATTATGCGATCCACCCACGTCCCCTCCGCTCTTAACTACTTCTGCGGAAGCAGCCGAAAGAATAAGTGACTTTTTCCCGCAGCTTCCGCTTCCGTTGCCGCTTCCACTTCCAGTTCCACTTCCGCCCAACTGTGACTAAACCGCAGCAGCCAGCGAAAGGTGTGCAACGTCCTTCCGCCGATCCGCCTCCTCCACACCCTCGTCTTCTCCTCGAGGAGGAGGAGGCGAAAACTTTCTGGCTTCTGCCGCTTTTTGCGCTGATTTCTCGTCCTAGTCTTTTCTTTCTGGTTCTCCACTAATAAATTCTCGGTGCGGGAGACTCGCGCCCGCCCACAGACGTCTGGCTGGCTGGCGAGCTGGCAGGCTGGCTGGGTGCAGGAGTTCGCCACAGGACAAAAAATCGCATGAATTTCAACGACTTTTCACGACTCCGCCAGACGCTTTAAGTTCGCCCCTCCCTCGCCTCCTCCTCCGTCCGTGCACTGTTGAGTTTCCTCGCCTTCTCCCTGTTCGAAGGCAGTAAAAAGTGCATTTCTGCGGATTAGGACTTCCCATCCTGCGCTCCACCCTCGCCTCCGCCGCATTGCTGATCTCGGAAGTTCAAGGATAATTTAAAATGCGGCAGCCGTAATGGCTGGGATAACAGAAAGGAGACAAAGCGGCTTAGGAGATGCCTCGAATGCCTCTCACTGCATTAAGAAGAAGACGATCCAAACTATGCCTTGGTCCCTTCCACTGACCGTCCCCCTGACCTCCTTTGAATGAAATGCTAACTCCTTGATCTCCTGTCCATTTCCCAGGTCAAACGCCTCACGATGGGCCTCCTGCGGTCCAACGAGGAGTCCCGGCCGCTGGTGAACCACTCGACGCCCACGTCGCTCACCTCCACCGCCTCCACCGTGACGACGACGAGCCACACGACGCTGAAGGGCGGCAGCACCAACTCCTGCAACCAGCTCTACTCGAACGGCTACGTCAACGAGGAGGCCTTCGAGCCGGAAAAGTACATTGCCAGCAAGTTCGGCGACTCCTGTCGCCAGTCGCTCACCGCGATCCCGATGCTCGACACCCTCAACCTGAACGACAACAGCGAGTTCAACCTCAAGAAGCGCTACCTCCGCGAGACCAGCAGCGGTAGGCACTCGATCGTTTCTCCTTCCCCCTGATAATTGACCAACCCCCGTCGATCCGTAGCCAACTCGAGTCCGAAGATCTTCGCCAACCGCCTGCGCTCGAACGCTGCCGCTACCGCGCAGACGACCCAAACCGGCGGCGGCGGCGGATCCACCACCAACAACACGCTGTCCATGTCCAGCGACGAGGAGGAGGCCGAGCTGAAGGACGCGCCCTGGTTCCAGGCGGGCATCTCGCGCGACATTGCCTACGAGGTGCTGACCAACAAGAGTCCCGGAGCCTTCCTCGTCCGCAAGAGCAGCTCGAAGCCCGGCTGCTACGCGCTGACGCTGCGCGTGCCCTCGCCGCCGGGGCCCAAGATCGCCAACTACATCATCCTGCGGACCTCGCGGGGCTACAAGATCAAGGTGAGATCAAGAGGTCAAGCCCGATTTCGTTTTCGATTCCCATGTTTTCTCTTTTCTCTTCAATACCAGGGCTTCCGGAAGGAGTTCTCCTCGCTGAAGACCCTCATCACGCACCACTCGGTGATGCCGGAGCTGCTGCCCGTGCCGCTGGCGATGCCACGCCCCACGAACATGACCTCGTCGCGCCGCAACCTCGACGACTTCGACACCTACGACTCGCTGCAGATGCTCCTCAAGTACCTGAGGGCGAAGAACCTCGAGAACGAGTAGCACGTGACAAGCGAGGGTCCCGGGGAAAAGGACTAGACAAATACCTCACGATTGTCTTGGAGATTGGAGAGAACGCTGCAGTTGCTTTCGACAATGAAAAGCTCATGCACGAACACATACACACACAGACACACACACACATACGTACTGTAGCCTAGAGGTAGACCTTAAGGGTAGTGAGTAGGGGAGAAAGTGGGGATGGTCGGTGCTGCGAGCAGCACCAGGGAGTTCAGGGGCCTTGTTTGGAAAACAGATCGAGCGATCCTGCTGGATGCGAGGAGGCTCTGCAGAGGTTCTTTTTTTAAGGAAGTCTATTAACAGAAAGTTATGTATGAATTGTTGTAAATATCGTTGTAGAAGCTCCCGCCCCATGCCTAAGAGTGCGGGGCGTAGTTAAGGTGTTTTAACTAAAATTGTGATATTATTAAGGAACACTTTGATGAACCGTACTTTGAACTAGGTTGAATTGTTTTTAGCCAAGACATATTCCACGTGGAAGGCATTACACTGTAATCTCTAGACACAGAACACAAAGTCAGAATAAAGTTGAATAGTTTATATGGGAAATAAAATCAAAAAACAAAAAAAATATATATCCTGGTCTTGTCTCTTTAATCCTCTTACAGAACTGGGATGGAAGTTTGTTCTCTTTCCCAACCCCACGATGGTCTTTTCGATCAGTTTGCGCCCCCTTCGAACCCTCGCATTCATCGAAATCGAGATGAAAACTTTTACTCTCGTTTGCATTCGGAGTCCTTGGGCCGTGGTCCTTGGCTGGGATCCGTGTCCTCTGTTCGAAGGTCGGAAATAAAGCTGCATCATGTTTGCTTGCTGACGACGACGATTCTTCTCGCTCTCGATCTCCCCTCACCCTGGGCTCCCTTCCTCATTAGCCAAAGTGCTTGCATGCGAGGTTCAATTAAAAAAGTTTCCAGCGTCGCTTTCGCCCCCACACAAGATGAGGGAGGGCAAAAGTTTCTTTGTGTCAAAAAGTGTCCCCATGCATGGGTGAGAGATGCGGGGGAGGTAATAATAAGCTCCCCCTGCACAGCTGGCGTAATTGATTTCCATTACTTGCCCTCCTTCTCCTTCTCCTCCGTCGACCTCCCAGTGCTCGCCAGCGACCGTCCGTCCTCCGCCTGACCCCACGAAGTCACGACTTGAGAAACGGTCTTTTGTTTTCTTCTCTTTTAAATATTTAACGAGAGGTTGACAGGCAACTGCCACGCTGGAGGGAGAGAGAGAAAGAGTGGGAGGGAGCCTGAAAAAGGACCTCGGCTCAATGGGAAATGGAAAATATTTAAGAATTTCCTTCTCCGCTGTCGGCTGTGGGATGGAATTTTCTAATTATTTAAAAGATTTTTACTTCGGGTCGCCTTCGAGTCGTTCATGTGAAGCGAGCCCTGAAATTGGAGCCTCCAACCAGGATCCGCAGAAATAATCCGTAATTTCCACAGGACACGATTCAAAAAAAGTTGAATCGACGTTCAGACAGATTGACGGACAGCGGCCCAGAGAAGCAGTGGGGGTGGGAAGAAACCGAGAAGGAAGGCAGAAGGCATAGTGCGATAATGAAATTTATAAGAAGGACCTGCGAAGTTGGATCGCAAAAGCCGCTCGCATTTTCCCCCAATTACAAAAGGATTGACGTCGGTACCAACCTACCTCCCTCCCTCCCTCGGCACGCGGCCGTCACGCGCGCCGTTTAACAAATTGGCCAGCGCCGGACCCTCCGCAAAAAATTGCCACTGTTTGTGACGAAGGCGCGGCCCCGAAGACCCTTCGATTCCTGCCGAAGCCGCCGCCTCAATCGATGCTTAACGCCGTCCCCTCACTCCCACGCCCCTCCGGTCTTTGGCTTTTGCGACAGCCGACTTCGGAAATTAATTAAGACCGCAAGTCGAGGCGGATACAGCGACAGCGCCACTGGCTTGTAACAGTTCTCGGACAGGATTACCAGGATCCGTGGAGCGGGCGTTCATGAGGTTCCTGGGCACAGCAATGGCGTTTAATGGTTTCACAGGAGGAGGCTCGCGAACGACACGGAGTCGATGCATTAAAAGAAGGAGGTCGTCTGGGGGATGAGAGAAGGATGAGGAGCGGGTTGACAACAGCGGAAATCAGGGGAAGAAGGCGGTTAAGTTTTCCAGTTTAAAATTCATGGCGGAAGGAAGTGTACACGGGCTACTTCCGTCCCTCTCTCTCTCTCGCTCTTCCGCTCTCTCTTTCTCTCTCGGTCGCCCTTCCTACTCCCCGCCGTTGGAATGGGCGTTTGTCGCAGGAAGTTGCCAAGGATATGTTTAAGTAGCGCAAACTGTTTCCATGCAAATAGAGCCGGCGAAGAAAGAAAAGAGCTGAAAAGAAAAGTAAGAGAAGCACAAGAAGTGGAAGAGTGGGAAAATAGAAGAGTGAAAAATAGTCGGAAAAGTAGGAGAAAAAACGCATGAAGGACGACGACTACGACGACGACGGCAAGATGGGACGGCGGAAACGGGGAGAAATAGAAAAATGAGCAAAATGCTAATCTGGGCGGAAGTCGCGGCAACACGGGTTCCAGCCAACAACTGCCAATTGACGAGCAGCCGGTTGTGGTTCATGGATGTTGTTGTAGCTGCTTTTCTTGTCGTTTGTTGTTGTTGTATAAGTATTGTTCCCATTCGATGATGCGAAAAATTCTCAACTTGCGATGCGCATAAAAAATTGATTAATAATGAATGAGTTTTGCAAGTAGCCGAGGGAGAGAGGCAGGAGCCTTGGAAACGTCTTAAGAAACTTCAAGTGGCCCTCGGGAAGGGCGGGGGATGTGTGGGGAGGTACGTAATCGGAAATCGATCGCGGAGCATGGAAACTTCTAATGATTCCTGGCAATAAATTATTTCCCCTAGAAAAATAACCATGAAAAACCTCGAACAATCGGCGATGGGAGGGCAGGAAAAGGCAAGGCTGGGATACTGGGGCAGGAGGACGAAACATAAACTAGCAGCGAATCGTGGAGGTTGATAGCGGTGAGAGATGGTGAGCGGTGAGTGGTGAGGGGGTGGGCTGGAGGGGTTTGAGTGCATTGTTGTCTCTCCACTCACGTACTTTGCCGCTTCTCACTTGTGAGTTTGGCTCTTCTTGTTGCTCTGTTGCATTGTGTCCTCTCCACCGCGGGCAAGAGGAGGGTGGGGTGAGTGTTGTCGGAAAGCTTTTAAAAGCTTTATCGCTGGAGTTTACGCATGCACGCTCCGGTGCATCGCAAGTCGCTGTGTAAAGTGAGTGAGTTTATCTGTCGAATTCTTTCTACTTTTTCCGGCCACTCCTGCAGTTTTAACCAGCATCGCGCTGCCGGAAGGGAGGTGCGGAGAACGGATCAGGAAGCTGGGACCGGAGGCGCTGCTGTGGGCCACACGACATGTGCAGCGCACGGGTTTCATCATCGCCCTGGCCCTGTGACATCTGAACCTGTTCCTCATGTCCGCCCCACCCGCCGCATTCGAATCCGAGATGACGCCAGACAATAGGAGCCCGAGCCCCGTCATCAGTCCGTCAGCGATGTCGATGCCACGTGGCGCCGTCAGGAGGCCTCGTCACATGCCATCGACGGACGTATCGGAAGTTGCGAGCGCCGGAAGCTCGCACGCACACAACCGCATGACAGGCACCCTCAGGCACTCTGGCGACCCGTCGGTCGGTTGTGTGGTCTCGACGTGTTTGGTCCGGTCCGGTCCGCAGATCCTCCATTTCCAATTCAATTAGCGCCCCGCGCGATAATCAATAATCAATTTTCGACTCTCGCAGGATCCATTCGGGGAGATCGAGGGGCAGATGCGCAGGTCCTGTGGCCGGGGTGGGACGGGGTCGCTGCGTATGGAAATTATCGCCGGTTATTAAACGGTCACCGGTTCGCTACGGTCGGGATCCGATTGCGCGTTTGACTCCCGCCAGCAAATAGTACGAGAGCAGGAGCGACAGAGGGCGGTGGGGAGGGACGTCGGCCGTCGTGTTTGTCCCGCGGCCAGCCGCAGTGCGCAGGGAGCGGTGGCGACCGACGCTAACGAGCGATGGGCGAGAGTCGAGCAGTCGCCGGTCGACGTCCCAAAAAGTGGCGTCGACTGTTGCCCGGAGCAGCCCAGGACGCTCCAAAGTACCAGTTTCGAATATGTCTCGCCTCCACCAGGTCGGCCTCGGTCGGACGGGCAGGCTCGAATGATTCTCTAATTGAATATTAATATCCCCACATGGCGATTGGCCATGACGCATGTCCGCATCATCATCAGCTGGCGACCGTGGGGCCTCGGGGCCAAAGGATTTTGGCCACTGCCGCGCTCTGTGGGGCATTTGCTTAGTTGTGTTTGGTTTGGTTTGCTGTTGCTGTTGCTGTTGCGGTCCTCGTTGTTGCTTTCATTGACAAACAACAACAGTTGATAGGGATCCACATATGTTGCTGCACTTCTGGGCCGTTTGTTGGTTTTGGCCCTGTCGTCCGAGAAGTGGAGGGAAATCGAGGTCGTGAGTGGGATTTCATAATTTAATCCTGACCTATGCAGGGATCGGAGTGTGGAACGGAAATTGAGTGAAATTCCGATGTTCTGGCTTCAAACTTTCTCCATGACAATTTGAGGTCTCCTCTTTGAGGGATCTTCTCCAACAAGATCTCGGAGCCGCTCGGATCATCCGAGATAATAAAGATGACAAAAACAATGAATGAAGGGATTCCAGCAACAGGACGATGAAGCCAGAAACCTCGACGTCGAAAACTTTGCATGGGAAACATTTATTGTTTTCGTCATAACAACATGTTGTTGATTTTGTTGTTGGCATTAAAGCCATTGTCTTTCTTCCATCTTCCTTTCCTTCTCTCTTGTTACTGTTGTAGTAGGTTTTCGCCTTTTTCTGCTTTTCTTGTTGGGGTTTTCTAGGAAATAAATTTGAAAAACAATTTTAAAATTCATGAGCGAGCACGCATGGAGAACAAGGGGGGAGGGGGGGGGTGGGGGTCGAAAAGGTCTGCAGGGCGACGACGGGCGAGGGGCCAACACGGAGATTCGCAGGAGCTGCAGGACTCGCCGGGCTCATGCAAAACACGGGCGACGCGGAGCTTAGATTTCCAGCAGCAGCTCGGAGGAAAACATGCAGCTCACCGGCAGCTGCTGCCGCTGCCCTGCAACAACGGCAACAACAACAATACCGAGGCCAGCAACAACCACAACGACAGCAGCAGCAGCAACGACGACAATAACAATGGCTGCAGTGACAAAAGCTGTGTTGGCAACATTGTACCACACACCCACACAACCACGGACACACGCACACTCACTGGCAACAGGATTACATTTCATATCCTGCGAGCGAGGATCCAGGGATTTCATTGCTTCGTGGTTGTTGTTGTTTTTCTTGTTTTGTGTTCAACTGCAGGTATTAGAGGGACGAAAGGGGGGGGGGGAGGGGGGTTCACGAGGGGGCGACAGGGGCTGAATGTCCTTTTGGAAAATCCTTTCTGCCCATTGTGACTTCGCTCTCGCTGCATGCGCTCTTTTATCCTACTGATCCTTTTTGTTTATGCCACGTGGGCGTGTGTGTGTCATGTGAGTGTGTGTGTGTGTGTGCGTTGGTCCTTTTATTATGTTTAGGACGAAATATTCAATTTTATGAGCCAGCCGGAAAACCCATTGTGCGGCTACAGTGGTTTATCGCGATTATTAAGAGGCAGACGGGGCGGGGGCGACACCCAGCCTGGAGATCCCGTTAAATGAATGGTCCAAATAGTTGGCAACAATGGAGCTACCAACGTGGCCAACGCCGACGCCGACGCCGACTCCGGCCCGACTCGGTCCCTGCCCGTCTCCCCCCACAAATCCACTCAGACCCAGCCCTCGCCGTCCTTCGCCCCAAACTTGTCCACGCTTAGAGCTCTCCTTGGGCCGCTCTTTAGACAACGTCGGAACGCCATCGCCCCCGAAGGTCCCGTCCACGGGAGGGACAAATTAAATCTCACAGATTGCAAATGCTGGCTCCCACACGACTAGATCTTCTCTCATCGCTTCGCCTCGCTCGCTCCGCTCCGCTCAATTGGCCGCCAGCGCCGCCGCACATTAAGTTCGACAAAGTGTCCTTTGCAGTCGCATATCCTGCACATCCTCCATCCATCCCCGCATCCTTCCGCCCGCTCCATCCTTCCTTCCTTCCTTCCTCCGTTCTCGTCCCCTCGGCTTCTCGTCTCGGTCGAGCGTTTATCGCTATCGCCAACGAATGCTACTCGTAATTTATGTTTATTTATGTATTTGTTGTTGCCCTCCTCAACCTCGTCTCGTTGTTGTAGTTCGTGTTGTTCTTGTGGAAGACATTACAACAATAAATTAAGGGATCCCAGCGCCCACTCAGAGCGTGGTGGGGAGGGGGGGGGGGGGGAGAGGAAGCCTCGCACATATCCTTAACGGCGCAATAACAATTTATCTCATTGAATGCTCCGGCGACACCAGCAACGACTCCGGCAACGACTCCAGAGCCGACCGAGTCGCGTCCCGCCGTCACCGATGGCGAGCCGAAAGGATTCACCTGCTGCGCCTGACCCCGCACACACACAGCCACACTCGCACTCACACTCACACTCCTACAGTCAGACACTCGCCCACATAAAACTTAATCACTGGGTTAACTGTAAACTATGTTTATCGGCGACTACATGTAGTATGCTTGAATGTATGTGTGCATGCGAGGGGCTCTGTCGGTGTGTCTGCCCCCATCTGGCGTCCCTCTCTCTTTTGCGCTATCTCACTCTTCCGTAAACCTCTCCCGCCCCACCCTCTGGCGCTCTCACTCTCATCCGTCGCCGAGCCGCAAAACGAACCGGATCCGAGCCGAGGCGCCCGCTGGGTCACGGCGACAGTCGGTGGCCAACACGCAGAGACAGTCGGACAGAGGGTCGGACGGACGGACAGACAAATGCCAGAGAGACAGAGCAATAAAACCTACAATTGGCAAAATGCGGTTCGGGCGAAAGTGTTTGCATTTTTGGGGTTTAAACGCGGCTTAAGCGATCTATTGGCCGTTGCCGCACGGCGGTCGGCGCTCGGTGCTCGGCGGATCCCCGCTGTTGGGCGGGCATGTGCGACGACACCCGGTGCCGTGGGGGTGGCAGGTGGGGACGAACCCACGGACCGGACCCGTGGAAGGGCGACATAAATTACGAGGGCGAGGAGTTGGGGTCGTTGCGAAGGACATAAAAGGATCTGCGGGGTGTGGCCGTCCACTGATGTCGGAAGGGGGTGGACCGAATTCAATGGAGGGGAAAGTGACGGCTCTCGGCGATTGAAGTTGTCACTGAAGTTGTTCAGCTTCATGCAAACGACGACTTGATTAAAACTTCCTTCCCGAATTTCTTGCGATCAACTCTTTTCAGTCTGGGTCTCTGTCTCGGCCTCATCTGGCGCCGAGGGCCTGCCCTGGGGCCCTTGGCCGACGATGTGTGTCAGCCGAGCCCTGCCACCCCTGTCCGAAAACCAGGTCAAAGCCAAGCCGAAGCAACAAGAGACACGGGATTCCACTCAAAACTTTTGGCAAACTTTCAAAATTAATTCTCTCCTTCGGCTCCTTCAAATGGAAAACTCCCATCACAATTCACGGCAATAAGGAAGGGACTCCTGGTCGTCCTGGCTCTCTGTTGAAATGGAGGGCGACGTGGCGTGACAAAGCGCCGGATGGAGGGCGGCTGAAGGGAAAGCACCGAGCGGAAGGTGCGTGAAAAGGTATCAAACTTGGCGAAATTGTTTCTTCGTCCCGCCAACGCTGGCCAGGATTCACTGAACTCACAGCGATTCGCCGCCAAAGGACAGAGCGCGCCGCACGCACGCTCCCGCCGTCACGCCGCGGCCTCCAGGGGGCAGGAGGGGCTGCGCGAAGATTTATCGTCCGGCCATTACGAGCGGAAATTAAAGGCGGCAGCTCGTCAATGGAGTCGTCGTTGTCGGCGTCGGCGTCGGCGTCGGCCTTGCCCTCGTAGTCGTTGTCGTTGTCGGCGAGCTTTGTTTCTGCGGCGTCTTCCTGTTGTTACCAAAGTCGAGTCACGTACATGACGCAACACGGGATTTCCGAGTGCGAGTGTGAGTGTGAGCGTGAGTTCGAGTGAGTTGGCGGTGGCGTTGGCGTGGAAATTCACAGTGGAAATTCTCAAGTTCTGTGTGGGAAATCTCGAGAAAAGTTCACACGATTCGCAAAAATCGAACACGAACACACACCCATGAGAGGGTGTGTGGGGCGAACGACTTCCTTTCCGCCGCTCACTCGCCACCCCCACCCCCCCTGGTCCCATCACGCGTGCCGCTTCCTCCTGTTTCTGCAATCTTATTGCCTAGTTCCGCTTCCGGTTCCGCTCGCGTGTTCGCCCCACTATCGTGGAGCGTGGCTACAAATAAAGGATTTCTGTCGCCTCTGCCCTCCCCCGCGCGCCCTTCACCCGGCCTACGGTGCGGTTACGAGATCGCTTCGCTTTAATATGGCGCACTTCCGCCGCCTGCCGCGGTTCACCGGCAGCCGCATTGTTGCCGCTCCACTTGCGCTTAGGCTAGGAGCTTGTTTTTGTTCCCGTTCTAAAATTGTTGTTCACGAGCGGATCTTGTTTTTGTATAGAGCATTGCAATTGTTGTTGCTGGGTGGGGGTGGGTGGTTCTCGTTTTTCCCCACTTTTCTGTTGCATGTTTTTTTCCTTTCTTTAGTGGCAGCAACATTAGTGATTGAAATTTCACATTAGAGTGAAAAAGGACCTTCTCCACGCACTCAATCGCTCGTCACAGGACGAAGCAATTGCTGGCTGACTGCTTGCTTTGGCTTCTTCGCCTTGCCTCGCCTTGCCTTGCCTTGTCGAGTCGGGCTCCGTGCGAAAGCCAAAAGGGATTACAACAACAACCACGGCGGAAAGCTCCACGAAGCCGGCGCCTCGGGGATGGGAAGAAATTGATGAACGATTCGACATTTTAGTTAAAGTGTTTTCCGACGAACGTGAAAGGATTGCTTTGGCACCGAGAGGAACAGGTCGGGTCGGGTGAACAAGGAGAACGGGGGAGAGAGAGAGCGAGAGAGCGAGAGGTCTGTAAGTATGCGCTCCCTTAAATGAAGTGTTGCCTCAAAGCGGTTGCCGGCTTGGCGAAGAACCCAAAGGAACCCTAGAAGGCGTTGGCCTCGTTTGGTTCCCTAATGCACGATATTTATTAAACTAAAAAGTGCGGTGAGGGAGGGGGAGAAAAGGCGGAGACATATTAAGAGAAATATACTCCGCAGGAGAATATCACAATTTCGACTTTGGGAGAAATAGGCGAAACTTTTGATAATGCCCAAATATATCGGATAATTTCCCATTACTCGCAACGACCGGACCGAGTTCTCTGGGCAAACGACACAATTGCCTGCTTACAAACTTCTTAAATCGCACGAATGGAAGGAAAAGCATGGACTGAAAAGAGCGAAAGAAAGGAAATCACTGCAGAGAGAGCGAGGGAGAGAGAGAGAGATGAAGACCAAATTACTCCTGCTGGCGCCTGCTGAGAGAAAAGAAAATCCCTAATCTCGAGCCAGTTTGCGCCACGATTTTCACAATTTTTCCGATTTACACCGAGTCTGGGAAAAATCTCGAGCATAAACTTATCCATTTCGTAAATTAACTGTGAATTAGTATGGCGTACGATTAACTTAATTCCATTCACTTCGAACGCCGTTGTTGTTGCTGCATCTTCTGCTGTTGTTGTTGTAGTTGTTCCTGCTCCTGCTCCTGTGCCCATTGATTACTCGAGTTTCCGGCCCCGGGGACCCGTTCGTTCCGGAGATGGCGTGCGTTCTTCACTAGTTGATGCCGGCTGGCTGTGCCTGACATCGGCACCGAGTTAATTGTACCAATTACTTTGATGGCTCCCGAAAGTCACGAGGGGCCGCCCACACTGCAGCCCCCCTGGAGAGAAGATGCCTTAATTTCCAAAGACCAAACTCGAGTCAAGAAAACTCACGACACTGAGGGGACTCCCTGGAATGATTCCTGACAGCTCCCTCTTCGGTGGGCGGAGCGCCCCCTACCGAGGGTCCCCCACCCCGCCGCCCACTTCGCGTAAGCCTCCATGGGAGGACTTGGGCAAACTTTAAATTCTTCCTTTGTAGAGCAAGACAAAAAATCAATATTTATTGCCAGTCCCCCGATCGGAGGAAGGAATCCGAAAGGCAACCGTTACGAGTTCGGTTCGAGCCATAAAATTGAATGACGAGGCCGTCTCTCTCTCTCTCTTCATCTCTCTCCCTCTCACTATCTCGGATGTTGCGCTGTTGTTGTTGGTGGTGGTGGGGCTCGTCGTCGTATAAGTCATGTCAACAACCGGATGTGTGCGAGGGGCACAGCGGCAACATCCTGCCGGAAGTCGATACGTGCGCTGGTACGAGAGTGGCCTGCGTAAGTGTGAGTCCCGTCGGTGTGTGTGTTTGTGTGCGTGGTGAGGCTTTGTTTGCCGCTGCCTCCGCCGCCTCTCCGGATTCAGCCATAGATATTGATTGTAATCTAATTTTATTGATATTGACACAATTTCGCAGATTTCCGGCAAAGCATAAAAGCGCCAAACAAAAACAATACCCCTCGACAATGTTGGCTGGCGGTGTGGGGGCGGGAGCGAGTGAATTTGGCTAATCTCAGGAAAGTGCGAGGCGCAGGTCGGAGAGCAAAATGCGGCGAGCGTCGCTGCACGAAGTTGCGAAGACTTTAATCAGCGTCGTTGTGAAACTTAAAACTCGACTAAGTGGGGTCGACCGGTCCGACCCCTCGCCTCGCTTTCCTTCCCAACCCCCGAATGAGTTCTCGCCGAATTCCAATTATTTTCGTTCCGTCTTCCACACTAATTCGCAAATTATCTGCTGCATTTTACGAGACCGAGTCGCCTTCGCAGGTCTCCATCCCCCATTCGTCTTCGGCACATTTGCAATTCTCTCGCTTCACCACCACTTCCACCACCTCCCTCGGTTTTTATTGCTATTTATTGTCCTATTAGATTGTGCCCAATGTGTGCGTATCTGTGAATCTAAGTATATGGGTGTGTGCCTGTGTGTTTGCTCTTTTAATTGGCTTAAATGCTGTTGTCGGTCGTTGGACAATTGCTGTTGTTGGTCGCTTTGTTTCCCTCCGTCCGTCTCCGTCCGTCCGTCGGCTTCGGAAATGAATCGACGCCAATTAAGGCTTAATTGCTGCGGCCGACCCCAGCTCCAGGTCCATCCACAGCCCTATCGCCATTTGCGGTCTACCGCGAGCCATTCCGGACCCTCCACCGACCAGTCAATGAAGCAATCGTTAGAAGCTTGCGATTCATTAGGCTTTATTAACTCACAAATCGCCGAGAGAGCCCAATCGACTCCCACAACTCGCCCACCAGTCCACGAATCCTTCGCTCACTTCACTTCGATGCCCGTGACGCGAGCGATCCAGCCCAGGTAGGAGGTGACCCTGGTGTAGACCGAGGGGAAGCCGATCTCGCAGCCGCCGGCGCTGCCGAAGGCCGTCACGCCCACCAGGAAGTTCATGCCCCGATGGAAGTACGCCAAGGGGCCGCCCGAGTCGCCGTCGCAGCTGCCGCGCCCGTTGGCGCCGTCCACGCAAACGTGGTTGCGCAGACGCACCAGACCCGGCAGGTAGAAGCAGGCGCAGCGCTGCTGCTCCAGCACCGGGGCGTCGACGTAGTACAGCAGGAGGTTCGTCGCCGTCTCGTTGTCGCTGGTCCGGCCCCAACCGGAGGCGGTCGTCGTCTGGTGCTCGAGGAAGGCCTGCGTCATGTAGCTGCGGGCCAGGGCGATCGTCTGGACGCGCTCCGAGAGCGGGGCCGGCCGCGGCAGGCGGATGAGGGCGATGTCGTCGATGCCGGAGAAGCGCACGTACTTGTCGTAGATGTGGAAGTCCTTAGAGGTCACGTTGAAGACGGCGGCGGCCTCGCTCGAGTTGGCGAACAGATTCGTGCCCAGGAACACTTTGCCCAGGATCGATCTGCGGTGGAGCAACGATGCAATGTCAAGGGCCATTAATCTCCAACTCCGTCTCTCTTACCCGTGAAGACAGTGGGCGGCGGTCAGGACGTAGTTGGGCGAGATCAGGGCGCCGCCACACTGGATGACCTTCGGCGGCTGCAACATCAGCAGAGCGGCCTGGTAGGGGAACATGTTGGCCTCGGCGAGGCTGCCGCCGGTGATGCGCGTCTGTACCAGGGCCTCCGACGAGGACGAGGAGTTGCACTGGCGCCGATCGCCCAGGAAGCTCGAGTTCCAGTGCCAGAAGTCGAAGTCGCTGAAGCCGAAGTCACGGCCGTAGTGAAGAGCCAGGGTGACGAGGGCAGAGTCGCAGCCCGGAGCCGGCTGCACGACGAACAGGAGGGCGAGGAGGACCTCGACGGCGAGTGGCGGCATGGTCGACGGCGGTGCTGCCAGAACTGGTGACGTCGAGGAGACACCTCTGTCGTTTTATAGCTTGCCGCTGGCGGCGAGCGTCTTGAAATTAGTGGCACGTGCGGGGCCCGTAATTGCTGTCGATGCCATGCTGCAGCACCGTCGCCGACGTCGTTGTCTTCGTCGTCATCGGACATGTTGCTGCGGGCGCCATCTGCAGATGTTGGCGCTGCCGCCATTGGACACGTCGCGGCAATTTGTGCGTTTAATTATTGCAGTGGTCGGGTCGGGTCGAGTCGGTTCGTATCGGATCGGGTCGAAAGATCTCGACGAGGTCGCCAGGTGAGGTTCATCGTGCCACATCGACATAGTCGGAAGGCTACCAAGAAGACCTCGTCGACCCCGTCGACTTGCGTCTAGTGAATGAATGCGAACCTTGGTCTCCCCTGACCACACTGCAGCAGGGATCTTCACGGTCTTTCGGCTCCTCATTGGAAGTCCTCGTGGCTTCATTATGGAGATTGCAAAAGTTTCAACTCATCAATCAATCAAACCTAACTGTTCGCAAATATTTGCTCCTGCAACTTTTCGCCATCAACGCGAGAAAATAAAAATCGACAACACACACACACGGACACAATCACATATGCTATAAATAGAATATGTGAGCAGGAGGAGGAGGAGGGGCAGAGGAGGAGGAGAGAAGAAAGAAAATCGGTTTACATAAAATTACATTAAAAAGTTCCGCAGACACACACAGCAGAGCAGAGCACAGAGTTTCCAATCGACTTTTGAGGAACTTTTCCGGAGCCGAAGCCGGTCCTTGCGAGGAGCCACCAAGGTGGGATGGCGGGGCAGCGGCAGATCGGGCCGAGGGCAGCAGGAGGGCGATAGCGACCCGCAGACGTCAAGCACGACACGACACAACAGGACGTCAACAACGCGTCAGGACGAACGAGAGCCGCAGGAACCCGGCTCCGACACGACAATGGGCGGTCGGTGGATGGACGAGGAGCAGGGGAGGTCGGGCGAAGTAGTTCGAGGTCGTGCCCTCGCATGCATGCTGATCAGATTCATAAAATGTCTAACATGCAGCCGAAGTTGCGGCGCCAGGACAGCCGGAAGAGGAAGCGAAGACACGGTCGAGACTCATGTGTTTCCGCGACAAGCGTTACACACATGTGTGTGCCGAGAGAATGCGATAGAGAGGGACAGAGGAACAGAATGGCGAATGGCGCGTTGACAAAAATGCATTTTTAAACAACTGCTGCAGCGCCTTCGCGCCCTCCCCCTGCCCTTGTCCACGTCTCGCCACGCCGCGCCGACTGATGTCGAAATAAATGGTCAGACAACGAAGCGACAGACAGACACCCTTTGGCGGCGCATAAACATGGGCGCCCGGGGCGAGGCAAAGTTTTTGGCAAGCAAACGGAGCGAATCGGGAAACTCCGAAATTGGATGCACGAAGCAGAGCGCAATCGGGATGGGGTCGAGAACAGCCATAAAACCCAATAAAGGACGTAATATGGAAGGGACAGACTGGCAGACAGACAGACGGCGGCGCCCGAACCCACGGCACGAGGGGGTCCAACGCAGACAGATCTTCTTCCATCTCGTCCGGCCCGCCGGAGCAGATCCATTAGCGGAGTCCTTCAAGGCGACGGGACCTCGTTGTCACTTGCAGCAGCAACATTTGTGAGTTATTGCAGCATTAATTTCCGCCTCGTCCCACCCACCGCCACCGACCTAGAGTCGTGCGGCTGACAGTGAGACAGAGACCGGTCGAGAGATGAAGAGAGAGAATGAGAAGGGGAGCAGCTCAAAACCACATTAAAGTTGTCAACACAGAACTGTCGACGGCCAGAACATTCATCAACTAATGACAGCGGTCTGTTCCGGACAGCAGCGGACAGGACAGGCCAGGCCAGACCAGCAAGACAGATATCATTAATTTCCCTGCGACGCCGAGTGGAAGCCGAGGAAGACTCTTTGCTCGGGGGATGGACCCGCAAAAAGCAGCCATCGATTTGGGGAGCCAATATTTACAATAGGCCACTTGGGGTCCCCGTTGGCCACTCCACCAAATGGGTCCGCAGCAATTGTCGTCACGGCGGATGAAGGGAAGCACAAAAAGCAGCCGGCGAAAGAAAGATTGAAGGACGAGGGACGATTAATGACACAAAGGAGCAGAATATTGGACAAAGCCCATCCCGTCGTCCGACTTCGGCTCGGTAATGGCCGTGAGTAAGTCTTCCGAGCACGGTGCCAAGCACGGAAGCGAAAGAAACTCACAGAGATCCACACGATAGCGATGATTGGAAAATTTCTGTCTTCTCCAAGGATACGGGAAGACGCGAGCGAGAGCCCACATTTCTCACAAGGCTAAGACCTCCATATACTGTACCCCGTCTCCCATGTCGTCGGAGCATTTATCTTTCCCTCCGACGACCACGGCGACAGAACCTCATCTCTAACTCGGCACGACTCGAACATGTCGTCGTCTTCGTCTCGGAATTTAATATCGCTCTGCTGCGAATTTATTGCCCACTTGTACGGCAATTTATATCGACATGGTATTTCGCAGACATTTGTCACGGCAGGCCAAGCATTGTCACAACCCAACCCTGTCCAACTCAACCCAGTCCAGTCGGGCTCAACCCGCCCGGACAGCGGCGAATCGCGAGGAGCGCGTCCCGGATCCACCTGGAACGCATGTCATAACATTCCGCCAACCACCCGACCGACCGACGGACTGAGGGACAGATGAAGCTTAGCTAAAGAGAGATGAGACGAACGTGTGTTGAGTTGTTCGACTGGGAGTCCTTGCGAGACGCGACATCACGACCCGGCGATGCAATGACAACAATAATCCGTGTGTCATGTCGTTGATGGCCCAGATGTCCTTGTTGTTCTCGCTCCTGGTGCTACGACATCTTCAGACGGAACGTCTTCATAGGAGACTCCAACTACTCCATCTACTGTCGTCCCTCGTCTCCTGAGTGGCCCCCTGCATCGTCCGTGCTCCATCCACAACCTTGTCGCCATTACTGTCCCCAACGAAGCGCAATCGGGTCCTGGCGGATGTGTTTGTCGACGTCTTCGTCCTCGAGTGTCCTGTGAAATCATACACAAGTCTTCCAAATTGTCTAGAAAATAAGTAAATGACAGCTTCGTCGTGTTGTTATCATTATTGTTGTTACTGTTGTTGTTGTTTTCTGCTCTCGTTGTTATTGCCGTTGACGACGATACTAATGTTGTTGCTGTTGGGAACATCAGGAGCATCAGAAAGCAGCTGCGGGCGTCTCCGTCGTAGAGACTTGAGTGAAAAGTCGAGTCTCCGGAGATGGCCATTAGAAGACTCCACTCGATTTCGACTTTCGTTTGGTTGGCTTTCTTTCCTCGATGGTGCGGGACAAAATAATCTTAAATACTATCGATTCAATCGGTGGCCGAGCAGAAGGAACAGAAGAGACCACGTTTCCCCTCCATTCCACAATAGACCTCCCCAGATCCGTCTTCATTTTTTTCGAACTCCGCCGTCGTCAGCCACTAAAGCTAAGTATTTTGCTCTAATTAAAAAAATAAAACCAAACCACGGCAAGAGCAGAAATTCCTTCGTTATCCTCGATTTCCAACACAAGCCGAACGGGGAGGGGGGAGGGGACGTGAAACGTTCGGGATTGCGTGGCAATCGCAGGAGAGTAGCCGGAGAACAATGCGAAGAAATCGCCTGACTTATAATCACTGCCTGCGATGGATGCGGGAGAGAGAAGGAGAGATCTAAGAGGCGAAGGTAGACGACTCGCATTGGAGGAACTCGCGCTTTTCGCTTTGTTTACAACTAATTTGAGCTCATCACCTGTGGTCGAGGGGTGAGGGACGAGTGCCGGTGGATGGCTGCGATTGCCTGGCGGGCATTCGGAATGAATGAAAAACTCTGAAGTCTGGACTACGGACTGGACTCCGCCTTTTCCAGGTTTCCTGAATCTCCCGCCAACGAGAGCATTATCGAAATAAATTATGATCATTAGAGACGGCCCAGAGACGGTCCGAGACGCCGAGACTCCTTCCTTCTTCCTACCGCTCTCTCTCTCTCTCTCTCTCTCGCTTTCTCTGGGACTGGCTCTCGTTTAATCCTGGTTTGCTGGAGAACTCACGATTCTCCAAGGAACCGCCAGAGACATTATGCACTTCCTTTACTGTGCTTTTCCTCCCTTCCCTCTTCTTCCGCGTCCTTCCGCTGGCCGTTCTTCCCTCCCGGTTGATCGCTGCTGGCCGTTGTCTACTGCCACAGAACCAGGGCGCAGAGCATTTCATGCGGTCTCCCGCCTACTCGTAGACGTAGCCCATGTTCTGCTGCGGCTGCACCTCCCGTTCTTGGCTGTCGAGTTGAACAAAAGAATTTCATTTTCTCAGAAATCTTGGACTGTTCATTGTAGCCGAGGCCCTTGTTGTTGTTGACGTTGGTGCTGTTGCCGTCGCTGTGGTTGCTGCAACTACTGTTCTAGTCGGGATTCTTGGTAGTGCCCTCGCTGAATCCACCAAGAGCCACTGTTGTCAAGTTCCAGGACATCGTACTCGGAGCGCGCGTTTCCATGGCCGCGCCGGACATGGCATGAAGGGATATTATTTTTTTAATTAAGTGGAATCTCCGCAAATGGATTGCGGTGACCGACCATTGTTGGCCGTTCCATCCCATCGTATCACTTCCCAATGGCCGTTGTCCAATTGTACACCGTTTCGTGCCATTCAGAGTCGTGGCGCCGGGCCGTCCGTCATCCATCGTTTACCACTTTGCGCCACGAACTCAAGTGGCGGCCGCAGACACAAACGATCCGCGACCTGGGAGAGCGGGCGAGACGACTGCTGGTGTGCAAACAGCTATTAGAGAGAGAGAGATCGGCAACGGAGGACGGTCGTAACATGACAGGTTATGACAGCAAACAGGACACCGTGACGACGAGTGGTTAATCTAAAAGGGAACCGAAAGGGATCCAACTCCATGAATATTGCCGGCAGACATGGGACTCGGTATTTGATTTGAAATTTTGAATTTTTAATATTGTGTCCCGGTGTGTCATTTTCATGGCCGCCATCCACTCAGCCGCCCGCCCTCTGTGGCCTCACGGGTGGCCCGCAAAAAAGTTTCGAATCCAAATCAAGGACATCGCCTCGAATCTTCCTGGTTACCATGGCTGTTGTTCTATCGGCAACCGCAGAGTTGCCAACAGTCCGACCTTCGGATAGAGACAGAAGGACCATGTGCAAGGATATGGATGTGATGCCACCGACAAAAGTAAAGGAGAGGCATTTTTCAATAAATATCCGAGGCAATAACTTGGAATATTGACAAAGTGACGTTCTTTCTTGTAGCCGTCGGAGAAAGTGATAGGAAGGGTAAGAAAGAGAAAGATAGTGAAAAGAGGGAGGGGGCGAAGGCGATGTTGTATTCAAATAAGGACGCCCGCAAGCCCGGGGACCAGCAGAATCCTTTGAACGACACCCGAACTGAAGAGCAGGCGCTGCAAAAGGACATCGATGTCTATGAGTTGTCTGTGCGGGAGAAGAGGACGGAGTACGAGGTGAAGAGAGAGGGGAAGGGAGTGGAGGGGAGATGGAGAGATGGAGCGAAGAAATGAACGTTATTGGTTTTTGTTGTGGGGTCCTCGGCCCTTCTTGGTTTCGGCTGCCAGAACATTTCGAGACTCGTCCTTCCCTTGAATGCCACATGCCGAGCACAAATTATTGAACAGGGCGAGTCGGATGTCGGATTTTTTCCACCTCCCACCTACAACCATCGTCCGCCCCGCTTCACCCCACAAAAGGATGACGAGGAGCAGAAAAATCATGGCATTTAAATCCTTCTCAATGGATTCCGAGCAAATATTTTTGAATGACAATTGGATTTCGCCTTCGCCATCGCATTCGCCATTGAACGCGGATGCGGACGCGCCGTGAAGCGGGCGATATTGAGGGATTTGCAGTCAAAGGATATTGAGAGCCGATCCGAGTAAATATAATAACCTCGGGTGCGTGCTCCGAGAGCTCCTTGCGCCGCTCCAACGCCCGCTGCCAATACCACCTCTCTCTTGCTCCCCCTGCGTCTCCGAGGACGCAAACAAAGGGACCCCAAGTTGGAGCTCGACGACGGGTCGTCTTCGGCCCACTGAGGCATGCGAGATGAATTCAATGGACATGGGCGAAGTGGCGTTCGTTGCTGTTGCTGTTGAAAAGCAAATTTCGAAGGACTCTCAGAGAAGATAGGACTTTGTCCGGAATTTCGGTGCATATTTGTGCGGAATTTATTGGATTTTCATCTATCTATTTCGTCGCCCGTCGGTCGTTCGGGCTGGCAAAGGGTTTCTCATTTCCTTCATCGATCCTCGGACCGAGTTATGCCAACAATGCAGGGTGTGGAAGGGGGAGAAGAGAAGGATAAATGCAGATCGATTGCCAAAAGGACAGTCGAACGATGCTGACGAGACGAGAGCCGACATATTTATTGAGAGTAATAAATTGTTGCATACGTTCAGGCCGTAGACCCTGACTCTGCAATAACCAAAGTCAATGCTTTTCAAAACGAAACATGACCACTTGAGTGCGAGCCTGATTCATTAAATTAGATCAATTCTAAGCGAAGCAATTGATTGAGTTTAATTGCAAAGGACATCACTTGTTCTGTCGAGTGTGCGACATGCCTATAAGTAGGCCAAAGAATTTAAAGATTTAACAGGAAACCAACTCAAGTGGCTTCTCAAGCATCTGGAAAATATATGAAGTCGTAAAAATAAAAGTCCTTCCTTCAGTGTTGTTTTTGCAGACTTCCTGCTGCTGTCAACATTTTGATTTTATGTGTTTATTTTTGTGCGAGTCACTGTGTATGTGCACGAGTGTGTGTGTATGAGTGTGTGCGCCTTTGTTGTTCCTTTGATTGACTGATCCAAGCTGTTCGGTTCGCCCCTTATTTTGACTTACTTTCCGAAGGCGGACGGACTGATGAAGAGGACCCGTCGGGTTCCCGAAATATAGAGATTTGTTTGCCGGAGAACATTTTTGACTTTAGCTTATCGCCGGAACTTCCGGTTCGATTCGGAGGGCTTCCGTTCAGGAGGGATCTTTTGGGACAGAGAGTGAGATGTAGAGAGCCAAAAAGCCAAATGTCAATCATATGCAGTGCAGGCCTGTGACGGGTCCTTTGAATTGTCAAGCGAGCACACACTCACAAATCTCTCTCTCCCTCACACGCACTGGATTCAATGCACAACACGGCCTTGATCGATTCCGAGTGCTTCGAACTTCAGTCGGTGCCACAACTTTTCGTCCACCCACCCGCCAACCCTGCCCTCGGATTTGACTTCATGGTCGTGTTCGTCGTAATCGTTGTCGTCATCGCTCTCGCCAGCGTTGTCGTCGCTGTCGCCAGCTGGCAACCAGCAAACGACAATCGACGGTCGCTCACGCTCGACTGCCGACAACTGGTGACTGGAGGAAACGTTTTCCGCGCCGCAGCCAAAGGACGAGGACGTCGAGGATGACGCAGAAGCCGACGGGGACACGCGGGGGTGGCTCGAGGAAGACAACGAGGGATTTGGTGCCCTCAGTTGTCACAACTTTACGAGCAGCTGCAGCGCCATCAGCAGCAACAGACACACAAATGTAGCGGCAACAACAGCAATTGTTTTCTGTCTTAGGGCAATAAATGAAATATCGTTGGCGATGCAGATGTTGCAGCATTTGTTATACCAACTGTTTATTTGTCTCTTTCTCTCTGACTCTCTCTCGTTGTTCGCAAGTGGGAGTAAAAATTCTGCACCAACAAAAAGAAGAACAAATAAAACACAATATCCGTCATCGATCGAACCTTGCGGTGTTTTAAACATCGGAATTCCCTATCTCTGTCTCACTCTCTGCCTTCGGCATCGGCTTTAACTTCCGTTTCCGGTACCATTCGCGCCTCGTTCGCCCCTGACATTTGAGTGATGCGTCTGCAATTAGCGAGCGCGCTCGCAAACCTCCAACTGACACAGGCACACTCATACACTCAGTCACTCACACGCACACACACACACGCACGCACACTTTGTTGAAGTCTCCATGGACTCGAGTTGGCATTGTTGTTGTTGTTTTTCGCCGTTTTCCTGCTGCTGCTTTCACTTTCTTGACGCACATCAAGGGGTTTCATTTCGCTGTCAAGTGGCGACCGTCCTCGCTCCCCGCTCTCCGGTCTCCGCTCCCAACCGCACTAACACATTAACTCATTGCTTTGTCCTGGAGCCCTACAGGCGGTCAGCAGTCAACAGCACTGGGCAGGTCCTGTTTGCACAAGCAGGATGAGCTGCTCTGGAGGGTTTCCTTTTCGATGGTTCCCTTGTTCGATGGTTTCCTCTTCCTCCAGTGCTTTCTCTAATCGTTCATCGAACCCATGGAGTCCTCTGACCCAAGTCACAGCAGTCGTAGGATGTCCTTGGGTTCGCCGCGACCGGACTCCCGTCACTCTGTGACTTTTGTTCCTCTAGATGTCGTTGTTGTTGGAATGTTTTGTTGTTTTCTGACTGAATTGTTCTTGTTGGTTATCGTGTTTGTTGTTGTTCTCGTTTCGCTGTGTGGTGTGGTGTGGTCGTGTTGCTATTGTTGTGGTGTTGTTGTTATAATGACTTCCTGGCGTAACACATTATTTCTGGTAACGAGATAATTGTATAATGAAAAATAAACACTTGGCAGCCCTGACAGCTCCGAGCCAAGAGTCTCCGAAGAAGCGGATCCTTCACTCCAGCAACGGAGCATGAAAAAGGTTCCTCTTCTGCCTCTCTGCTCCATCATCATTGTCTTGTTCTGCTTCTTCCACCTTGGTCGCTACTCCCCCATGTCCATTCTGTTGATGGAGCATCCTTTAGACCCCGTCTCGCTCTATCTCTGCCTTCCTCACTCCGGAGTCTCGCCCCTGCTCGTCGTTGATTGAGTATCATGTGTCGTCCTGGCGCTGAGCAGCTTGACGCCTGATGGTCTTTCCCCAACTCCCGCCCATCCTTGCGGAGATCCCTAATTGAAAAATGGTGTACGATTCGCAAGACGTCGCCTCGCAATAATAATTGTCTTGAATTGAATTAAATTAAAGCAATTCAGAGAAGAGAAGAGACGTTCGGAAAAGAACCCTCGAGATGGCAAGGAAAATCACGAATGAGGGGAAAACACACAGATGAAATAGAAAATAGAATTCCGAAAGAAATCCTTCGAAAGAAATCCATCCGAATCCAAATCACTTGCAGCTCGTTTTAATCAATCGCCAACTCGAGTTCGCCCCCCGAAATTCCAGACGATTTTTGCCGTTTTCATCCACGACTTCCCTCCCCCAATCGACGATGCTTTCGTCATAATTGGCAGACAAAAATTATGCTGACGCACTTGACTTCCGAACTTTCGCTAATTAATAACACGATTTCGAGCTGTTTTTCTGGCAACGTCATCGATGAATTGGTTCCTCGACCAGTGGGGCGAGCGACTGGCGGCGGAGGAGGGGATGGCGAGGGACGGCTTGCGAGGATTATCGTAATTGATTATCGTGTCAAGTCCTTAATTAAGTTGCAGGCGATCCCCGAACCCACGGGCCCGGAACCGAATGCGAACAATAATTTATTCAATCGCAGACGAAGGCGAAGGATGTTCGTCGTCCGTCCGTCGTCTGTCCGCCGGGCAGATTGAGATGAATATGCGAGGCGAGAGTGCGGGAGAGGGTGGAGTGCGAAGGAGAAGACAAATAAACGAATGCCTGAATGTATGAATGTATGAATAAAAGAATGAATGAATTAAGAGGGGCGGGGGAGAGGGAGGGAAGTCGGCTCTTGCGCTTCCGTGCCATTTGCGTGCAAATGGATTCGCCTGGCACGCACGAGTCCCGTCAAGCGGCCGCATCCGGCGTCCCAGGACCCGCATTGACAGCCATGTTCGGGCGCCATCTTTTCATTGGGGTTTTCGCGAAATGACAGCGAGCGCGCGAGATCGAGGTGAGTGGAAAGGTGGAGGGGAGGGAGTGGGAGGGGCAGCTGCGTGGCAGCAAACTTTTTAAATTCAATTTACACCCACGCACACGCGCACGCACCCATTTAAAATGCGACGCAGACACGCGGCTCGGGCGCGTCCGTCGAAGTTTTAAACGCTTCCGGTGCCGTGTGAACGAGGCATAACTTTTCATTAAAATTCATTAAAACTCGTCGCCACCGGGTCCCCGTCATCCCAGCCCACAAAGACACAGCGGGACGAAAGAAACGCCACAAAATACAAATAAACAGTTTAAGGACGGCGGCGCAAATTCGTCACATTCTCCTAGCATTTTCCACTCCCTGCTGTCTCCCTCTCCATCTCCGTCGCTCAGCGGTGTCGGTGCCGGTGCCAGTGTCGGCGACACAGTGGGAAAATTGCGAAATCCATAAAACTTAATGGATGGCGTCCTGTGGTGGGTCGGCGGAGGAGGGGGCGACAAGGATTCAGCGGCCAATGACAAAACTCGCAACAGAACGCAGATCGCAAATGGAGGCAGTTCCTCCCTCTCTCTTTCGCTCTCTCTCTCTCTCTCTCTCTCCCTGTCTATGGAGTCCTCGGCACGAGGTGTCCCTGCGTCCTTGCTGCAAAAAGAGCGGCTTCCTGTGGTTTCTGAGGCGCAAACAAAACATGAAATCATGCAGAAAATGAAGAACTCACGCTGAGCAAACGAGATGAAGACAAGCGGATAAGGAGAGGAGGGAGGCCAAGAGGAAGGAGCAAACGAGGAGGGGACATGTTAGTGGACACGAGATGATGCGGGACAAGTTGGCAAGGCTGGGGCGAATTTTCATCTTTATGCGAAAACTTTTGTGCTCCCCCGGAAACAGCAAGCGCCAGGCCACAAGCTGTCATATCCTTTGAATATTCAAAACATATTGTGTTGTATCCACTCGCACGACGGCTGCAACGACAACGACAAGGACGACAAGAACGACAAGGACAACGACAACGGCAACGAGAACATCAGCGACGACAACAATGCCAACAGTCGAAACAATGCAGACAACGCATGCTTTTACTTTCGTGCACTACATTTTCCACCGAACACTGTGTGCAGGAAGAGCAACAAGAGCAACAACAAAACAACAAAATAACATAATAATAGCACGAACAAATACAACAATCAGAACATGAAGATGAGCAGCAAAACCAGCACGTCCACTTGCATTTATGAATATCCTTAAATATGTTCGCAATTGAGAGACCGAGAGAGGGAGAGAGAGAGAACAAGAGGGAGCAATTGATCGAAAAACGAGTGTGACCTCGTTTCTGCGGTTGCCATGCATTTTAAAAACAATCCTGAGTTTAACCCGGAGTGTCGAGGGATCGGATGGGATTCGCAGCCAACGCAAATAAATGGGTCGCCACCAATGACCAATGACCGAGATCCCCCAAAATCCCTCTCATGGGGCGCGACTTCGCCGCAAGACAACAGCCATCAACGAGACGATCATCCGGGGCACGGGTCGTGTGGAAACCGCGGCATGAACGAGCGCAGTGAAAACCATCAATCAATCGAAACAATACAAAACGGAAAACACTTTGACCTTTCGCCTTTCGCCGGCAACAATCGCCGTCTGATCGGCCCAATCGAGCGCATCGAGTTCAATCCAGCTGAATCCAGGGCGTATGAGCAACGCGTGATGCGGCGCTCTTCTGGATTTGCCTTTATTTCTCTCGCAAGACTTTTTCATCCCATTGATTTGGGTGGCCCCAAGGCTTCCTTTTATGATTTTTTCCTCCATCCTTCACCCCAGGCGGTTGGGCTTGAGTGGCTGCTGCCACTGCGGTTGCAACTGTTGTTGCTCCTGGCAGCAGCAGCAGGCGATGCGAGCATCACCGACGCATTCTGCGAGGAACAAAGGGAATTCAATTTGCAATTGTGAGTAGACTTTTTGCTGTTGTTACTTTAGTTCTTTCAACATTTTTTCTTGCGATGCTCCTCTGGGACCGTGGGACCCACTCGTACCGCTTTCAGGGCATCCTGCGCGTTGGGTCAATTAAAATCGGCACGTGACGAGGTCGACGGGGTCATGAAAGAAAAGTCAAAGCTTGCGAGCTCCAGGTCCATAGACCATGAACACCGTGAGCGGTCCACCTTAGAACCCGCGGTCGAAACGACTTGTTTGGAAGCCGCCGCATGTAAAATGAAAACCCTCGATGGAGTGCAGCGAGCCAAAGTTATGAACGTGAATTTATGAACCGGAAGCGGAGACCGTAAAAAGTTACGCCATTTCGGCGAGCACGATTTTAATAGTTTTTATGGTCGAAACCACGAATACAAAGTGTTTTTTAACTGTAATTAGCGAGCGCGGTTTAATGGTTTGTTAACGCCGACTTTGTTGTCGATGACGACGGCGTCGGCGACGGCGGTGGTGATGACGACGTCTATGAGGAGGACGATGGCTGTGTCGGCTGGCTATAGAGAAGGCTATAGGTTTAGGTTGCAGTGGAGACGGGGATTGAGCTCCAAAGGACACTGCGAGAAGAGGAATACCCGAGTCGATTCATCGAGAACAACCAGCCACGTTGCACCCAGAGTCGAAAGTTAATCCTTGCCACTGAATGGGAGCCCGAAAAATTAACATCGAGCACCGCCGGGAGCAACGCAGGAACCGCTGATGTCTGCTGTCTCGTTAGCCGTCTGGCACTGAGAATCTGTCTGGGCCTCTGTCTGTGACTCGGTCCGTGGCTCTGTCTGCGACTCTGCCTCTGCCTCGGTCTCCTCCCCCAACTGGGTGTCTGTTTCAATGTCTGAGCCCTCCCTCCTTCCTTTCCCTTCCCTTCCCCGTCCGCGCCGCCCTCCTGGGCCCGACTATCAGCCGGTCGATCGCTCTGTCTGCCTGTCATCGATTTCTATTCATCGGATTCTATTTCGGGCCCACTCTAAGTAGGGGCCGGGCCAACCCCCCTCTGTCCCTCTGCCCCTTGGCTTCCTTTCTTTCTCCGTTTTCGCAACGGATTCGGTCCATGGATCGCATTCGAAGCGGTTCCTCATGTTGGACGGAAGTTGGGGAAGTCGGGGAATTTTGCCAATTATTATTCCGTAG
Source organism: Coelopa pilipes (assembly GCA_947389925.1). Taxonomy (NCBI): domain Eukaryota; kingdom Metazoa; phylum Arthropoda; class Insecta; order Diptera; family Coelopidae; genus Coelopa; species Coelopa pilipes. Next base: position 36,155,145 of record OX376699.1, on the reverse strand, counting down.
CGCTGAACTTTGTAGTTGTTGCGATTTTTGTTGTTGTGAGTGTTGTTGCTGTTACCGTTTTAGTTGCTTTTATTGTTATTGCCACTCTTGACATTGTTGTAATTGCAGTTGTTGCTACTGCAATGGTTGTTGTTGCAGCTTTACAACAGCCGAAAGTGCAGCAGAGCAAAACACACACCCATGGACGAATGCATTCGCCCTCTCCCTCACTCTCTCTTTCTCCCTTTCTCTCGTCCTGTCTCCCTCAGCAACTCAATTGAAATCCGTGCAATTTTCAATTAAAATTAATTTCATGTCTTTTACATTCGCATGAGACCGCCCGTATGTGTAGGTGTATGAATGCATGTGTGTGGTGCATGGGTATTGGTGCATGTAATAGAGGTAGTGCTACTGTTGTTATTGTTATAATTTTTGTTGTTATTCTCGCAGACATTCGAAAATTGCAAACCTCGAAATAAATTTCCAATTGGCTTTTATGCAAATATTTACAATAAATTTTCCACATTTCTTTGGTATCGGCTCCGGTATGCCAAACTACAAGACGGTTTTGTTGCCATCGTTGTTGCTGTAACATATATATTAGTGTGAAGTCGTAGAGAATATTGCGATTGTTTACATCGATTCAAGATTGAGCAAATTTGATCGTGTTTGCTTGGAAACTACACAATGCAGGACGAAGGTTTACACACGACTTGACCTTGAGGAGCGAAGAATCATGCCCTTGATCTGGACGAACAGTTTCAAGGAAAGAACTGCCTTCGTCCTCGTGATACTGATTTTGTTCCCTCTTCGAGGAGGAAGAAATTATTCAATAAAATGTTCAACAGATTCGGTCTACGCAAATCGCCTGCCCCTCACTCATTTCGGTCCCAACCTATCCTTTTCCATGGGTGATCTGGACCACACGATTCGGAAGCCAAGTCGTCCTTTGAATATTTAATCGAATCGGAAGGCGATTCGCCCGGACCATCTTCTCTAATCACCTCATTGGGCCACCTCGACGTCGGGCGTCGGCCGCCACCTGAGACAACTGCATTCTTGGACCCCTACCCCCAGACCCCCCAGACCCCTACCAGTGGGTCCCCGACTTCCTGCCGAGGTCCCTCGATATGGCATGGATGTGGCACGGAAGTAGGTGTGCAGGAAGGTATTGCACGAAAATAATATTCAAACAAAAGTTGAATCTGGAAATTGATATCAAATCACTTTACGTGCTAAGCATACAAAAGGCCCGGCGAACCTGGCCCTGCCCTGGCATTCCCAAAGACATTAGCACAGAAAAACAACTTCAACAACTCACTACTAACACACACATACACCAACAAACACACACACGCACACTCGCACTCGATGCCAAGCTCGTCGCCACCTCGTCTCAGAGTACGGAAAAGTGAGTGTGACGGCGACTGCGACTGTGACTGTGCTGTGACTGTGACTTTGTGTGCGAGTGAGTGAGGGAGCGTTTGTGCTTGTGTGAGAGTGTGTGAGCATGAGTGTGTGTCTGGGTGTGTGTGTGTCATAAATGTTGAGGACAATGTTGTAAGTGAAATCGTGCATTGCTTAAATAGTTCCATACGCTGGATCCTGTTCGCGCTTCCTTCCCCTTCCTTCTTCTCCACTTTCCCCACTTCTCTCACTCGCGTCCTCGCTCGTTGACCATTAACATATCTCGTTCAATTTGCGTAATTTTCTCGTTGTCCCCGTAGTTGGGTGTTGATTGAAAATTAATGGTAGAACGGCAAATTGAAGGACAGCAAACAGAAGCCAGCGAAACAGAAGCCATGCGAGACGGCCACGATCCAATTTTGCCCTGATTTGGCCACATCCGCGTATTCAATTTCCATAGCCATTGGACCGGATAAGACGAGCCATAAATAGTGCACGTTCCGCGAAGCCACTTGAGGACCCCCACTTCAATCGATAGCGAATCGCTGGACTATCAGTCGGGAAAACGCAAATCTCGGGAATTTGAATTCCGAATTTATGGCCTGATTAAAGGCTCTTAAAGGCGGACGTTGGAGCCGTTGTCGTCGTATATCGCACGTTTATTCCCCGGTATTAATATAGCGTTCTTATAGATAACTCGCTTATCGGCCAGCCAAAGTGTTTGAAAACAAACACCGTTGGCCGACGCATTGCGAAAATCCGTACACTCTTTTATTTTGACCATTTCAACCACGATAGTGATAGTGATCGTGATCGATACCTTTGTTGATCCGCCAGGCTGTCTATAAAAGCCGGCGTCCATTGGTGGCGAACTCATTGATTTCTCAAAGTAGAGACCATGAAATTGTTGATTGTCTTCGCACTGGTTCTGGCCACCGCCTCGGCCGGCTTCGTCCACACGCCCATCCATCCGCGCGACCTGCCCGCGTCCGCCGCCGATGCCGAGGGTCGCATCACCAACGGCCAGGACGCCGCCGAGGGCCAATTCCCCTACCAGGTCGGACTATCCTTCTCCAGCTCCAGCGGTGGCTGGTGGTGCGGCGGCTCCATCATTGGGCAGACCTGGGTCCTGACGGCCGCCCACTGCACCAGCGGGTGAGTGACGATACTCCTTCAACTTCATTAACTTTGCAAACATTTCCTAACGAATTTCTCTCGTCATGTCCAGAGCCTCCTCCGTCACTGTCTACATGGGCTCGACCGTTCGCACCAGCCCCAAGTTGACCTACACCGTGTCGAGCAGCGACTTCGTGCAGCACAAGAGCTACAACTCCCTGATCCTGTCCAACGACATCTCCCTGATCAAGATCCCCTCCGTGACCTACACCACCTACATCAAGAACATCGCCCTGCCCCCGATCGCCTCCTCGTACTCGACCTACTCCGGCCAGGATGCCATCGCCTCCGGCTGGGGTCTGACCAGCGACTCGGCCACCGCCGTCGCCTCCAAAATGCAGTACGCGACTCTGCAGGTCATCGACAACAGCGTCTGCTCCGCGACCTACGGCTCCCTGACCATCACCTCGAAGACCATCTGCACGGCCACGCCCAGCGGAACCTCCACCTGCAGCGGTGACTCCGGCGGCCCCCTGGCCCTGGTCTCCACTGGCCAGCTGATCGGTGTGACCTCGTTCGTGTCCCGCGCCGGCTGCCAGTCCGGCGCCCCGGCCGGCTTCGTCCGTGTCACCAGCTACTTGGACTGGATCAAGGAGAACACTGGCATTTCCTACTAGACGAGTGAATCAATCACGATCATTTTCAATAAACGTTTCGATGACAAACATTTGTGTGCTTTTGTGTATAGCGAAATTAGATAATCGATTGCATTTTATAAGGGCACAAGTCGGACAAGGGCTTGTAGACGTGAGGTTGTAGACAAGAGGTTGTAGACAATGGCATGAAACAGAGCTAAATGTCGCTCTCGATGTTTATCAGACGATCGTTTTATATTGGTTTATTAATTCATTGCTAATAGAGCTGCATGAACTCCCTTATCGTAACGAATTGCATCAATTTCGGGAGGATATTTCGAAATGGCAGACATTCTCCGACATGTGTGTCCTCGTCATATCCACGGGCAGGCGATGTATAAAAGCCTGTGACAGATGGCGATACAGCCATTAGCTTCTGATCACCAGTACACCAGAACGATGAAATACCCAGTTGTAATCGTGTCGGTCTTGGCCACTGTCTTCGCCGGATTTGTGAGCTCAAAGGGAGTTCCGTTGGCAGACCCGAACTTGCCGGTATTTGCTGAGGGCCGGATCATCAACGGAACCAGTGCCGAGGAAGGACAATTTCCTTACATGGTTGCTCTCTACTTTACGCAAATAATTGCCAACAGCGAAAATGTCACAATATGGTTTTGTGGCGGAACGATCATTGATGAAAAATGGCTCCTAACAGCGGCCCATTGCATTGATGGGTAAGTCAGAATTATTGTCATATATAGGTCTGATTTCCTCTGATGTTACGTATGTGTTATCAACAGAGCCACTTCTGTGACTGCTGTCATGGGTTCCACAAATCTGTCAACACCACTGCAAACCATCACAGTGTCGAGCGACAAGTTCATCCAGCACTCGGACTACTTCCCAATGTTTGCGATCAACGATATCGGTCTCATCGAAATCCCGCCTCAAACTTTCACCGCCCACATCAACAAGATCGCGTTGCCTCCCCTCGACTCCGACTCAGACTGCGCTGGGGAACAGGCAGACGCCGTCGGCTGGGGTTTGACCTCACAGAACGCGACAAAGGTGTCCGAGACATTGCAATACGTCACTCTTCCGGTTATCACAGACCTCGAGTGCAGGAGCTTTTACTTCTTTCTACTCTTCAACCGGAACGTTGTCTGCACAGGAACGGTCGACAAGAAAACCACCTGCAGAGGGGACTCCGGTAGTCCCTTGATACACAAGGGAACGCAAATTGGCATCACTTCATTCGGTTCCAGTAAGGGTTGCGAAAGCAACTACCCAGCCGGGTACACCCGAATCACCAAATTCCTGTCGTGGATCAAGCAGAAAACCGGGATTTCGTACTGAGCTAATTCATAGCATGTTCTATCAAACATTACATCCATCAAATATCTAACCAAAACTATTAAATGTCTAATCAAACGTATCAAAAATCTAATCAAGCAATGAAATAAAGGATCCCGCTATACACAGCCAACTACTCTATGATCAATTTTTAGGAATTTGCACTATTTGCAAAAGAGCAACAATAAACAATCGACGTATGAATTCACGAAACTTTATTTTGCCAGGTCGAACATTGTCTAGTAAGAGATGCCTGTCTTCTCCTTGATCCAGTCCAAGTAGCTGGTGACACGGACGAAGCCAGCCGGGGCCCCGGAGGTGCAGCCGGCGCTGGAGACGAAGGAGGTGACGCCGATGAGGGTGTTGGCATTTTCCAGAGCCAGGGGGCCGCCGGAGTCACCGTTGCAGGTCGAGGTTCCGCTGGGGGTCGAGACGCAGATGGTGTTGGAGGTGACCACGGAGGAGCCGTAGGTGGCCTGGCAGACGCTGTTGGTGATGACCTGGAGACGGGCGTAGTTCAGGTAGGTGGACACCGACGAGGCTGTCGAAGGCGAAATGCGACATTAGTAAAAAGAGACGAACTGGAGACGAATTTCGACTCACAGTCGCTGGTGCGGCCCCAGCCGGAGGTGATGGCGTAGCTGCCGGAGTAGGTCGAGTAGGAGGAGGCGATGGCGGGCAGCTGGATGGCCTGGATCTCGGTGGTGTAGGAGACCGAGGGGATATTGATCAGGGAGATGTCGTTGGAGAGGGTCGAGGACTTGTAGCCGGAGTGCTGATAAATCGAGCTGGAGGTGACGGTGTAGGTGGCCTTGGCGACGGTGCGGGTGGTGCTTCCCAAGTAGACGGTGACCGAGGTGATGCTGTGCAAACGTGTTTTCGGTTGTAGTCAGATTCAAATCCTAGAACGGAATCGCTTCGAACTCACCCATCGGTACAGTGGGCAGCGGTCAGAACCCAGGATTGGCCGATCAAGGAGCCGCCGCACCAGAAGCTGCCGGCGCTGGACTTGAGCGAGAGTCCGACCTGGTAGGGGAACTGGCCGGACGTGGCCTTGATGCCGTTGGTAATGCGTCCCTCAGGACCCTCAGGACCCTCGGCCGGCTCGGCGGCGAGGTCCCGCAGGAAGACTGGTTTCTCCGGGACGGAGTAGGCAGAGGCCGTAGCCAGGGCCAGAGCCAAGACGATGAGGAACTTCATTACGAGCGGTTTAGCAACGTTGCAGACACAACTGATGGCCTTCGAAGGCGACCAAAAGCCTTTTATAGTGGCGAGGGATTAGCATTTATTATTAAAAACCCACAGCCTAGATAAGGAGAAAGCAAACACAGTTTCATGTACTGGGTTTATTAGCTGAAATGTAAGACAAATAAACCTCTATATACACCATATTGACGTTTTCAAATCAATGGCAAATATATCAAATACACGGCTATCTTCGGACCCATTAATAGACCAAACGGCACGATTATTTCGAGTTATCGAAAATTAGTAGCGATCGCTTCCCACAGATAACTCGCGTTTATTTTAATTGTTATTATTTAAAACCTATCGTTTTCCCACTGCCTCAAGAACCGTTCATTTGCGTCACAAAATGATAAATAATATCGTTCATTATTATGTTGTTGACTTCGTTATCACCGTGAATTGTTTAATTTTGAGTCCGTCAAAATCAAAACAAGGATTTGAAGAAAATATAAACACGGAGTGAATCCATCATCGTGGATTCAAACCGTTCTTAAGCAGATGTTACTTGTTCCACACAGATGGCAGCAGTGGAACTGTGCAGTGCCTTCCAAACTGTGAACTCACCACTCCGCGAACCCACCAACCGACTCAGCTGTCAAACACCGAGGGGAGAAATCGCCCAGCGCAAAACATCAACAAACTTGGCAGTTTCTATGTGAAAAAAATTCGTGCATAAACAATGTATTAAACAATTATGGACCGCATAGTTTACGGAATTTCTGCAATAAATTTTCAGCAAAGTGTAAATGAAATTGCAAACGAAAATTGGTGAGAAACAACAACTGAAAAGAAAATATGGAATTTTTTCGAGTTCTTTGTTTTCACAGTGCTCCGAACCATTTTGCTACTGCTACAACATCATCCCTAGCCAGTACTGCCTGTGCGGCCATGGAAGACGCAACAGCCAATGCGGTCGACTTCAATTGCCTTCCACCGGTTTCCATCAACCACTTCCAGTCACTTGCCGTGTGCGCCGCTAAGGCTTGCGAGCCATCGGCGACCAGTGACATCGAAGACGAGCTGAACAGCTCAGCCGAGACAGTGGCGGCCGATGACGTGTGCGGTCCCTCGAATGCCAACAACTTTTCCAATCGCCGCAAGATGCCACCGCGTGCGTCCAAGGAGAACAGCCTGCTTTCCAAGACCAAGCGACGCTCCATCCTGAAACCCACCAAGCGGCTAACGAAGACCAGTGGCGATTTATCCTCCCTACGCCCGGCGGACATCAAAAAGATCTATCTGAACAAGAAGCTCACCAACTTCTGTCCCTCGAAATTGGAAACAATCTTCGAAGAACCTATTGGCAGCGATGGCGACAGCGTCAGCAGCCAGGTGCGCTTCATCGGCGCACGCAAACTCAAGCGTTCGCTGTCCTTCTGTGATGGTCTCAACACCAAGAAGACGCTGATCAAACAGCGGCGTCTCAAAATAAGGAAGACGTTCGGTAAACGATTCGCATTGAAGAAAATCTCGTTGGAGGACTTCCTGCACCGTCTGAACAAGAGCTTCGATGAAACCGAGGAGGGCGATGACGAGACTGAACCGAAGGAGACTGAAGCAACACCCACTTCTTTATCTGAAGCAATGGATGCCGACGACATCGATGAGGTGGATATGTTGGGAGACGGGGAGGAGGAGAAACTTAAGACTGTGTCTGCGGACTTGCTGCTGCCCACACCCGACGGAGGTGTCCTGATCAAATCGAATTCGTTCAGCGGCGGTTGTGGTGGCTCCAAGCGTGTAAAGGCCGACTCTAGCAAAGTATTAAGATAGGAAACTATTAGGTGCCTAAGACAAAAGTACAATTCGCTGAAGGTGCACACGAGATCCATTTAATTAAATTCATTCATTAGAAAGAAACATTTATACTCCGTGCGAGACCGAATTGTCGATTTTGTATAACATAAATGTAAAACCAATAAGCGTTCAATGTTTCACTTCACTCATCTGTTTTATATTCTACTAAATACTGTGTTCTTCATTGAGTCTGATTTGTGTTTGATTTTTTTGCATTCGATTTTTAATTTCCTGAGTTATTGCAGTTTTTGTTTTCAATTCCTGGCGACTATTATATATTATATTATATCGAGTGCGCAGTTTATTTATCTTTGGCGATATCAGTCGTGCAGCAATCCAATCCAGATACTGGGAAACTCTCGTCAGCACCGTCGGACTGTCGCACTTCCGGCCGTACGACGTCAAACCCACCAAGGTCTGAAGCCCGCTCGATGGATCCCGGTGCACTAGGGGCCCGCCAGAGTCGCCGCGGCAGGTCGTGCGCTCGGCACTGCCCTCGAGACAGATGTTCAACGCCGTGTCGAAATAGTGATAGCGTTCGCAGGCCTCATCCGGCATGACCCGCAGCTCAACCGCATGGACGGTGGCTGGGCGTGGTTCCGAAGCGTTTCGGGAAGTGCGCCCCCAGCCGCTGGCAATCAGTAGAGCTCCCGTTTCCAAGTGGGAGGAGTTCTGGGATGGCAAGGATATGGGCTGGATCGTAGCTGGGGGAAGAATTCCAAGAAATGGGAATTTCCTTCGAAATAGAAATCAAAAGCGAACGAACCATCGAACTCGACAGGCTTGGGCAAATGAATCAGGGCAATGTCGTGGAGCACAAAGCGCGGGCTCCATTCGGCGTGCAGCAACATGTGGCGCTGTCGCACCTCCAGGGCGATCCCCGACTGGCTGGCGTTGCGGACGTCGTTCACCCCAATATACAGCGTGGCCTGCTCGACACTGGAGGTGCGTTAGAGACACTCTGGCTCGATCTTCGAACTACATAGGAACTACTTACCCCTTGAGGCAATGCGCGGTGGTCAGGACGAACTCGCGCCCGATCAGGGCCCCGCCACACCAGCCTCGCCGGCCGGGGGGCTCCTGCGAGGCGATGCCCACGAGATAGGGAAACGCATGTGGCTGGGCCTCGGCGCCGCCGATCACTTTCAGATGCCGCTGGGAGCCTTCCGTCATCGTCGGGACGCTGCCCAATCCGAGCACGAGCGCGAGCAAGACCAGCTCCAGACGCGACCACATTTTGAAACCGACTGGAGCGCTTCCGACAGCCAGACCGGAGTCGGAGGCGGAGACGGTGTGTTGGGCGCAGTGTTGGGTAACCGAGGCTGTCCCAATGTGTCCACAACTTTCTCCCCCCAGCGAAGTGCGCGGCGCCGAGCACGCAGAAAGACTTTTTATTTGTCTTGCTTTGAACTTGAATTTGTTTTACGAATACCGAATTGTCAACGACACCGGGCACGAGTTCCGCAACACGGTGGGGAGCTTCGTTAGACTTGAGGTAAGACATTGGAGACAATGATGAGGGCAGGTTGGGTCGTCGCAGTTTTAACCAGAATGGTTCTTGAAATTACCCGGGAGCCCAAGGGATTCCCCCTGACTCCGGGGTCTTCAGTGGTCTTCGAACAAAGACAACGGGCAATAAATCGTTTAAATTTATCAAATCAGAGAACTTTACAGCGACTGCCTTCGGAACGTCAGCCATCGATCGAGCAAGGCCCGATAATGCTCGATATCTTCGATGGTCTGCACGCGAGCAGATTGCGAAGGAAATGTTATTAAAGTAATAGACAAATGAATTGGCTGATTACCAATCGAAATTTTCAGTACAAAGTCAATTGCAATGTCACTTCACACAGTGGGCCTAAATACGAAAAATTTTACTACATTGAGCCACTTACCGTTGTTGTTGCTGTTATTGTTGCCTTGCTCTCTTGCTTCAGGATTATTCGTTGAATTCTCTTAGAAGACTTCTTTAAAATCTCACATTCAAACTTTCACTTTTTTGTAGCACTTATACATATTTTTTAGAAACACGTATTTTTCACAAACTCACATTTAAAACAATTATTTATAAACACTTATTTCTCATAAGCTCGCCTTCTTTCACACTTTTTATATTTTTATTATTATTTCTATTATGTTTTTTTTTTGCAAACACTTATTTTTGACAAACTCACTTTTAAAACTTTTTTTATAAACACTTTTTTCTCACAAAATCATCTCGCTCTTTATATTTTAACATTTTTTTATAAACACTTATTGCTCTCGCCTTTTCAAATATTAATTATTTTTTCCACAACTATTTTGCTTACACAACAAAAGCAGGCAAATTCACTCTCTATCAACCGCCTCTCTCACGCACAAAGCTTCTCTCCCCGCTCTTCATCGCATTTTCGTATTTACCGAGCCACCGCACACGACCTGTCGCAACCGATTTACAGGAAACTCTGATCTTCCGAAACCGAAAAATTAAGCATAGCCTCCGCGTCACAGGAAATTATGCACGGATGGTTCGTGAGAAGAAAAGAGTACGCAAATATATTCGATGTGCGATTCACTCAGAGCAAAGCTCCATCCTCAGGGTAAGCTGCAGGAAGAAGAGAGTAGACGATATTTCATTGAAATGATTCTCCCGGCGGAACGAATGAAAATGGTTGTAAAATTTTTCTAGAACATGGCCGAGATATGTATGAAACGGAAGTGAAAAATACATGTGGGCATCAGTCTTTAAGGAAAATCGGATTGCGTAATAGTTCTCACAAGCTCAGCAATTAAAGCAGATCATTATGAAAGAAAGTTATGGAAAGATATTATAATAATAAAAAACAGGGTGTCGCTGTTTTTCCCCAGGCGGTCTGAACGTCAATTTAATCCAGAAGCCAATCGACGATCGGTTTAATTGCTCGAATTATGGTCTTGAACAAGGTTTAATTATCGTCCGATGTTATTGAAAACTTAATAGAAGATCATGACGTGACGTCCATTGCTCATGACTCTTTGTTGCGTCATTGTTATGGTTGTTGTTGTTGGTGTTGCTGTTACAGTTGTTGATTTTTTATTACTGCATTTGCACTTTAAGTTTCGCATAAAATTCACATTTGAAAGGTTTTCTTCTTTCTTTTTCCGTAACAGGAAATGATTTATTGCTAAACGCAACAACAAATATTGTAATAATTCAAGAGGCTCACTCAGTAAACCCATATTAATAATATTACGATATAGTAACCAACATTTAAATCGAGAAATAGGATATCTATTCAAGTCTAGCAGACTCTGTTATGGATAGACAACGTGTAAAGAGCATAAAATTCGAGTTATGCGAATTTAGTTGTGGTTTTATGCATGAGTTGAGTTTTCACTGTGGTTGTTGTTATTTTTTTGTTGCTGTTCGGTGTTTGTTGTTCGTGTGTTTGTTGTGTGTTGCCTGTGTGTTTGTTGGCGTTGCCACCATGCAATAAAATCTTTAAAAAACCGTAACCCGATAATCTAATTTAATTTCGTTTGGCGAAAAGTTGTAATTATCTTTTTCCAAATTCACTCGCAAAAGGGCGAGGGGCGATTGCTGAGAGGAACCTGAGGTGGAACCACGAAATATTGGTCAATGCGTCTGGAGTGGTCTGGGCAGCGTGGAGTGGAGTGCACTGGAGGAGATCAGAAGACATCGAAATAAAAGCGTGAAGAAGTAATTTTTATAACATCTCATCTTAGTCCAATACCAGTAGCCCTTTGTCGAAAACACTTTCCCATCGAAGGTGTCCCTGAAAATTTTGTGAAATTTCCGGTCCGATGACCTGCCGTCTGTTGGCTCCCACGATCCCATGACCTGTCTTCCTTAGCCGTGCCTTCCTAGGGAAACTCCTCCAATGTCAACAACTTCTGCGCTTCCAATCAACAGATAGTTGATCTTGACAGCCGGCAATTGCTGCTACAAATACAAACGCCGTCTTTGATGTGCGATTACCATCCATCTCTCCCATTTAATTAAACCACATAATGCAACACAATGGCAACAACACAGTGTCGACAGCAACTAAAACAACATCGACAAAAACAAGAAGAAGAAGAAGAAGAAGAAGAAGAAAAATGCCTAATTTGTGAGAGACAAATGTGCGATTTAATTGAAGGAAATATTGAAATGAAAGAGCAGCAACAATAATGGTAATATCAACTTCATTCAATGGCAGCAGATGGAGTTGGAAGCGTGCCACATGCGAAGCGCGCCGATGATGCAACAACAACGGCGACGGCAACAGCAAAACCGACAATAACACAAACACCGACGCCAACAACAACAGCAACCCCAACACCCATACAAACACCGTTCCGAGGGAGCCCCCGATCGTTCCACTGCCGCCAATCAATTGGAAAAGCCCTCTAGCCCGCAGTGGCAACGCCGCGAGCAACGCCGGGTGCTGCCACCAGCGCAGCAACACCATTAATAACAACAACAACAACAACAGCAGCAACAACAATCCCGACTCGAAAATTTATTTAAGCCACGGCGCGAACCCACGGGCAACCAGTTGGAGCGCGCGCGCCTCACCGACCGCACTGGACTAAACTCGACTCTTCCACATCATCGCCATCGTCGCTAACATCACCATCGTTGCCACCATCGCCATCATCGTCGTTTGTCGTCGTCGTCTTCATCGCTGCCATGCTCGGGAAGGGGTTTCCGCTGGTGTGGCTGGCACTCGTCGTGGTCGTGGCCATGGTGGGCGCCGTAGACTGGAACAGCGTGAAGCCGATGTTCCTGGTCTCGATGTATCCTCCGGGCGACTCGCCACAGGCCCGCAAGCACCCCAAGGAGCCGATGGTCCTCGACCTGGAGACGGAGGCGATGCGTCCGGAGATGCTGCGCGGCGGCGTCATGGCCATGGAGCGCATCTTCGGCGGCAGCCCGGCGGACACGAAGTCCTTCCCCTACCAGGTCGGACTCCTGCTGCAGCGTCCGAAGGGTCTCTACTGGTGCGGCGGGTCGCTGATCTCGGACGAGTACGTCCTGACGGCGGCCCACTGTGTGGACATGTGCGTAGGCCGTGGCCTTTTTGCCGAAACGATCGCCTGCTGACTCCCATCTCTCTCTCTCTCTCTCTCTCTCTCTCTCTCTCTCTCTGTCTCCCGTTGCAGGGCCAAGAGGGCTCTAGTATTTTTGGGCGCCCACGAGATCAAGAACGCGAAGGAGCCGGGTCAGATCCGCATGCGCGTCACCCACAACGACTTCACGATCTTCCCCACGTGGAACCCGCGACGGCTAAAGGACGACCTGGCCATCGTGCGGCTGCCGGAGACCGTCGAGTTCACAGGTGAGTGAGAGGTTGGTCAAGCCCGAGTCGAGCAGGTCGATCTTCATGGATCGATGTCTTTATAGACAAGATCCAGCCAATCTCGCTGCCGAAGCCGAGCTACGAGCACCGCACCTTCAAGGACAAACTGGCCATCGCCTCCGGCTGGGGCCGCTACGCTACCGGGGTCCACGCGATCAGCAACGTCCTGCGCTACGTCAACCTGCAGGTGGTCGACGACAGCGCCTGCAAGCAAAGCTTTCCACGCTCCTACCGGCCGACCAACATTTGTACCAGTGGCCGCCGGGCCCGATCGACCTGCAACGGCGACTCCGGCGGGCCACTGGTGCTGCGGCGCAAGAACTCTAAGAAGCTGGTCCTCATCGGCGTCACCTCGTTCGGCAGCATCTTCGGCTGCGACCGCGGCTACCCGGCGGCCTACACAAAGGTCGCCTCGTACCTGGACTGGATCGGCGACGAGACCGGCGTGGAGCCCCTGGAGGAGTCGTCATCGTCATCATCCTCGTCGTCGAAGAACGCGGTCCTGCTGCGAAACTACTTCCGCGACTACAGGCGAAAAAAGCTGCGGAAGAGGAACGAGCCCTACGTCGACCCCGGCGAGGACACGACCCTGGGGCAGCTTGGCGTGCAGCCGATCCACCAGAGCCTCCCGTGGCCCGGCGGCCGCTTCCGAGTGCCGGAAGAGCACATCGAGGAGCTCCTGCGGCAGTGGTAGGCGTCCAACACCTAAAAGACACCCATTGCTCCCAAAATACACAGCTTTAATTACAATAAGTACTGACTGAGGTTTTATTCAAGAATCCCACCCTCGCCCATAGCCAGCCTCCTAGCTTCGATGCTGGGCCCAGCCCTTCACTCGCGATCCTGTTGTCTGTCTGTCTCAGCGGCTCGCGACGCCGCTCGTCATCTCGATCCAGTCGAGGTAGGACGTGATTCGGGTGAAGGCCGCCGGGAAGCCCACCTCGCAGCCGAAGATCTTCCCGAAGGAAGTGACGCCGATGAGGGTGTCGTTGGCGGCGCCGTCCACTAGCACCAGAGGAATCGCCGTTGCACGTCGACAGCTGGAGCAGATATTGGACTCCTTCACCGAGCCCAAGTAGTACTTGTCGCACACGGAGTTGCCGAGATTCGGGACCTCGATGTAGCGCAGGACGTCGGTTACCGACGTGGCAGCTGTCGATCGATGAGATCGATATGAGAGTCCAGCACAATGAAGGACAGAGAAAATAATGTGCTCACCATCGCTGATATGTCCCCATCCCGAGGCGATGGCCCGCTGTCCTTCGTAGCTCGACGGCTTCTCGGTGATCCGGGGCAACTTGGCCGCTCGCACGTACTCGATGAAGGCCAGACGCACCGGCAGCTTCAGCAGGGCGATGGTGTTGACGATGGTCGCCACATTGTAGCCTGTACATGTGGACCCCGTGCAGCCCCACGTAGATCACCTGCTGGCCCCGCTCCATGAGGTCGGTGCGATTCGTCGTGCCCACGTACACTTCCGCCACGTAGATGTCGTTGTCACGGTGGGCTGCCATCAGGACCCATCGGTCGGAGATCAGAGTTCCTCCGCACCAGGCGTGCCCATTGAACAGGTAAAGCAACAAGCCTACCTGATAGGGAAACTACTCCAGCTCGCCCAAGGAGCCACTCGTGATGCGAGACTGAATCAATCCATTGCCATCGGCCTGCGGTGCCGACGCCAGCTTTAGCCGGGAGTCGACCGACCTGTACCTCACTCCTGCCCCATGTCCCATTTGGAATTGGAATCGCCATGGCCACGGCGCACACCACTGTCGCTGGGAGGATCTTCATTGTCATCGGCACTTCCGCACTAGAATAACCCTTCGATTAGAGTACGGCCCGGTATTTATACCAGTAGCTAGAGACTTTTCGTTCCTGTTGGGCTATCCAAATATTGGCCTTAGAATATGCTGCACGGCGTAGGCTTTATGGACTCCTTATCCATTGTTTAGAGAATTATATTTGGAAAATATGGCAATAAAGCAATCGGTGGTAGTTTTACGATGTATAAAAGAGAATACTATGAACTCCGCAATATTTGTAGAAAAAATGTTAGTAATCTGTTGTTTAATATAAGGCACAAGATATAGGAAGGATCAATTGGAATTTGGTAGAAAAGAAGAAAAGTGAATGAATTGCGGTGATATAATATTTCTTCATTTCACCAAAGGCGTATCTGCTTGCCTAACAAGCACTTAGTGCACAAGCTAAAGAAAGGATTAGTAGAGTAGAATTTGGTAGAACAAAAGAAAAGAGCATCCAGTGAATTAACTACCCAATAGTTCCAAGTTTTACCAAACCCCATAACTAGCTTAATACAAATTTATACTCAGATTGTTATTAGTCCATTTAGACCCATATAGATTTGTTTTGATCACGATCCATTAATGTCATCCACTGATATATTGATGGAAGGTTCCCGGAATTTATTTCCAAGGTCTCAAGAAGGGAACTTGCTAATTTCATAAACCTGTACGTATATTTTCCTATAATATAGCAATAAGTCTACAACAATGATTTTTTGTCTATGTGGTTCAATGGAAGAAATTCTGACCCTCCCTCTATATCGATGAGGAAATACAATAGAACTCTAAACAAATTGTTCACGTTTCTATCAGTTCGTATCGTTTATTTCTCTGCTCGGTTGAGGATTTATTGGTTGACAACACCGGACTTTTCGGCGATCCAGTCCAAGTAGGAGGTGATGCGGGTGAATACACCTGGCCATCCCTTCTCGCAGCCGAGGGCAATGCCGAAGGAGGTGGCGCCGATGAGGGTGTTGGTGTCGCCGTCCTTGTAGACCAATGGGCCGCCGGAGTCGCCGTTGCAGGTGGACTTGCCGTCCTTGCCGCTGATGCAGATCATGTTGCTGGTGATCGAGCCGAAGTAGTAGGTGCTGCAGGTGCTCTGCTTGATGACCGGGACTTCGATGTAGCGGAGGACAGGGGAGACGGAGGTGGCCTCATCGCTGTCCTTGCCCCAGCCAGAGGCCCAGACCATATCGCCTTCATAGGTCGAGTATTCACCAGTCATCTTTGGCAGACTAGCGGGCTGAATGTAATCTGAGGTTCGTACAAAGGAAACAATGGAAAGTTAGAGAGCCTCATGGGTGGCGATCGGTTACATCGGATCGCTTACCGTTGAACTCAATCTCGACGGGCAACTTGATGAGGGAGATGTCGTTGGACAGAGTGCTTGGATTCCAGCCCTCGTGGATGACAATGTTCGAGCTGGAGGTGTAGATTCTCTGCTGTTCCTTCTCGTCGAGGTCCTTGATGTTGGTGGCGCCCAAGTAGACGGTGACACCGTCGGCACCATCGGTGCAGTGAGCGGCAGTTACGATCCAGCGGTTGGAGATCAAGGTGCCACCGCACCAGGCACCAGAGCTACCGAACACCAGGCTCAATCCCACTTGGTAGGGGAATTGGCCGGGAGCGGCGACCTCACCATTGGTGATGCGTCCCTCGAGGTCCTTGAGGGGCATCAGGGGCAACAGGGGCTTGACGACACCCGCCGATGCGACGGCAACGAACAAACTAAAGGCAATAACGAACTTCATTGTCAATTCACGACTAGCTTGCGATGTCCAAACGAAGGCTTTTTATATCATACCGGCTGCCAATACTTTGCGGGTACCCCTGGAAAGCCATCTAAACCTATCTAATCAACGAACGAACGATAGCAATTCATACAGTTCCTGACAGTGGTGAAGAAGGTGATATTAAAATGGGCAAGTCATGAGTGGAAACCTTCGAGGCTTTTGACTCTACTTTTGCATACTACTACGATAGTTGGGAGGGGGTGGTTTGAATTGAATTTTGGGTTTTTTGAAGGGTCTCTTATCGGGGGAAGATTCCGATTCTGAAAATTTCCTGCTGAGTTTAAGCACGGGCTGACACGAGGCGATTGTGAATTAACTTGGCTAACACTATCGCCTCGAGATATATGAAAGTGTGTGTTCAATGTCAGTGAACGTCATTGGCCCTTGGTAGATTCCTATCTTACCAAGGTATTAACGGATCTAAAATACTATCACGCAACGTTCTAATTTGATTATATAGAAATTGAACATTAAATACATTACGTTATAATAAAGTATGGAAGGAATAACAATAGAAATGCTGATGTGTTCATTGAAAATTAAATAATAACTCTATTAATATTGATGTTTTAATTCAAAATAACATATACTGTACATATAACGGCGCGAACCCACGGGCAACCAGTTGGAGCGCGAGCGCCTCACCGACCGCACTGGACTAAACTCGACTCTTCCACATCATCGCCATCGTCGCTAACATCACCATCGTTGCCACCATCGCCATCATCGTCGTTTGTCGTCGTCGTCTTCATCGCTGCCATGCTCGGGAAGGGGTTTCCGCTGGTGTGGCTGGCACTCGTCGTGGTCGTGGCCATGGTGGGCGCCGTAGACTGGAACAGCGTGAAGCCGATGTTCCTGGTCTCGATGTATCCTCCGGGCGACTCGCCACAGGCCCGCAAGCACCCCAAGGAGCCGATGGTCCTCGACCTGGAGACGGAGGCGATGCGTCCGGAGATGCTGCGCGGCGGCGTCATGGCCATGGAGCGCATCTTCGGCGGCAGCCCGGCGGACACGAAGTCCTTCCCCTACCAGGTCGGGCTCCTGCTGCAACGTCCGAAGGGTCTCTACTGGTGCGGCGGGTCGCTGATCTCGGACGAGTACGTCCTGACGGCGGCCCACTGTGTGGACATGTGCGTAGGCCGTGGCCTTTTTGCCGAAACGATCGCCTGCTGACTCCCATCTCTCTCTCTCTCTCTCTGTCTCCCGTTGCAGGGCCAAGAAGGCTCTAGTGTTTTTGGGCGCCCACGAGATCAAGAACGCGAAGGAGCCGGGTCAGATCCGCATGCGCGTCACCCACAACGACTTCACGATCTTCCCCACGTGGAACCCGCGACGGCTAAAGGACGACCTGGCCATCGTGCGGCTGTCGGATACCGTCGAGTTCATAGGTGAGTGAGAGGTTGGTCAAGCCCGAGTCGAGCAGGTGGATCTTCATGGATCGATGTCTTTATAGACAAGATCCAGCCAATCTCGCTGCCGAAGCCGAGCTACGAGCACCGCACCTTCAAGGACAAACTGGCCATCGCCTCCGGCTGGGGCCGCTACGCCACCGGGGTCCACGCGATCAGCAACGTCCTGCGCTACGTCAACCTGCAGGTGGTCGACGACAGCGCCTGCAAGCAGAGCTTTCCACGCTCCTACCGGCCGACCAACATCCGCGATCCTGTTGTCTGTCTGTCTCAGCGGCTCGCGACGCCGCTCGTCATCTCGATCCAGTCGAGGTAGGACGTGATTCGGGTGAAGGCCGCCGGAAAGCCCACCTCGCAGCCGAAGATCGTCCCGAAGGAAGTGGCGCCGATGAGGGTATCGTTGGCGGCGCCGTCCACTAGCACCAGAGGAATCGCCGTTGCACGTCGACAGCTGGAGCAGATATTGGACTCCTTCACCGAGCCCAAATAGTACTTGTCGCACACGGAGTTGCCGAGATTCGGGACCTCGATATAGCGCAGGACGTCGGTTACCGACGTGGCAGCTGCCGATCGAAAGCATATGGGAGTCCAGCACAATGAAGGACAGAGAAAATAATGTGCTCACCATCGCTGATGTGTCCCCAGCTCGACGGCTCCTCTGTGAGCAACTTGACCGCTCGCACGTACTCGATAAAGGCCAGACGCACCGGCAGCTTCAGCAGGGCGATGGTGTTGACGATGATCGCCGCATTGTAGCCTGTACACGAGGACCCCGCGCAGCCCCACGTAGATCACCTGCTGGCCCCGCTCCATGCGGTCGGTGCGATTCGTCGTGCCCACGTACACTTCCGCCACGTAGATGTCGTTGGCACGGTGGGCTGCCATCAGGACCCATCGGTCGGAGATCAGAGTTCCTCCGCACCAGGCGTGCCCATTGAACAGGAAAAGCAACAAGCCTACCTGAAAGGGAAACTGCTTCAGCTCGCCCAAGGAGCCGCTCGTGATGCGAGACTGAATCAATCCATTGCCATCGGCCTGCGGTGCCGACGCCAGCTTTAGCCAGGAGTCGACCGACCTGTACCTCACTCCTGCCCCATGTCCCATTTGGAATTGGAATCGCCATGGCCACGGCGCACACCACTGTCGCTGGGAGGATCTTCATTGTCACCGGCACTTCCGCACTAGAATAACCCTTCGATTAGAGTACGGCCTGGTATTTATACCAGTAGCTAGAGACTTTTCGTTCCTGTTGAGCTATCCAAATATTGGCCTTGGAATATGCTGCACGGCGTAGGCTTTATGGACTCCTTATCCATTGTTTAGAGAATGATATTTGGAAAATATGGCAATAAAGCAATCGGTGGTAGTTTTACGATGTATGATAGAGAATACTATGAACTCCGCAATATTTGTAGAAAAAATTTTAGTAGTCTGTTGTTTAATATAAGGCACAAGCTATAGGAAGGATCAATTGGAATTTGGTAGAAAAGAAGAGAAGTGAATGAATTGCGGTGATATAATATTTCTTCATTTCACCAAAGGCGTATCTGCTTGCCTAACAAGCACTTAGTGCACAAGCTAAAGAAAGGATTAGTAGAGTAGAATTTGGTAGAACAAAAGAAAAGAGCATCCAGTGAATTAACTACCCAATATTTCCAAGTTTTACCAAACCCGATAACTAGCTTAATACTAATTTATACTAAGATTTTTATTAGTCCATTTAGACCCATATAGATTTGTTTTGATCACGATCCATTAATGTCATCCACTGATATATTGATGGAAGGTTCCCGGAATTTATTTCCAAGGTCTCAAGAAGGGAACTTGCTAATTTCATAAACCTGTACGTATATTTTCCTATAATATAGCAATAAGTCTACAACAATGATTTTTTGTCTATGTGGTTCAATGGAAGAAATTCTGACCCTCCCTCTATATCGATGAGGAAATACAATAGAACTCTAAACAAATTGTTCACGTTTCTATCAGTTCGTATCGTTTATTTCTCTGCTCGGTTGAGGATTTATTGGTTGACAACACCGGACTTTTCGGCGATCCAGTCCAAGTAGGAGGTGATGCGGGTGAATACACCTGGCCATCCCTTCTCGCAGCCGAGGGCAATGCCGAAGGAGGTGGCGCCGATGAGGGTGTTGGTGTCGCCGTCCTTGTAGACCAATGGGCCGCCGGAGTCGCCGTTGCAGGTGGACTTGCCGTCCTTGCCGCTGATGCAGATCATGTTGCTGGTGATCGAGCCGAAGTAGTAGGTGCTGCAGGTGCTCTGCTTGATGACCGGGACTTCGATGTAGCGGAGGACAGGGGAGACGGAGGTGGCCTCATCGCTGTCCTTGCCCCAGCCAGAGGCCCAGACCATATCGCCTTCATAGGTCGAGTATTCACCAGTCATCTTTGGCAGACTAGCGGGCTGAATGTAATCTGAGGTTCGTACAAAGGAAACAATGGAAAGTTAGAGAGCCTCATGGGTGGCGATCGGTTACATCGGATCGCTTACCGTTGAACTCAATCTCGACGGGCAACTTGATGAGGGAGATGTCGTTGGACAGAGTGCTTGGATTCCAGCCCTCGTGGATGACAATGTTCGAGCTGGAGGTGTAGATTCTCTGCTGTTCCTTCTCGTCGAGGTCCTTGATGTTGGTGGCGCCCAAGTAGACGGTGACACCGTCGGCACCATCGGTGCAGTGAGCGGCAGTTACGATCCAGCGGTTGGAGATCAAGGTGCCACCGCACCAGGCACCAGAGCTACCGAACACCAGGCTCAATCCCACTTGGTAGGGGAATTGGCCGGGAGCGGCGACCTCACCATTGGTGATGCGTCCCTCGAGGTCCTTGAGGGGCATCAGGGGCAACAGGGGCTTGACGACACCCGCCGATGCGACGGCAACGAACAAACTTAAGGCAATAACGAACTTCATTGTCAATTCACGACTAGCTTGCGATGTCCAAACGAAGGCTTTTTATATCATACCGGCTGCCAATACTTTGCGGGTACCCCTGGAAAGCCATCTAAACCTATCTAATCAAC
Organism: Coelopa pilipes; assembly: GCA_947389925.1. NCBI lineage: Eukaryota > Metazoa > Arthropoda > Insecta > Diptera > Coelopidae > Coelopa > Coelopa pilipes. The sequence continues at coordinate 36,134,236 of OX376699.1, read as the reverse complement.
GAACGAACGATAGCAATTCATACAGTTCCTGACAGTGGTGAAGAAGGTGATATTAAAATGGGCAAGTCATGGGTGGAAACCTTCGAGGCTTTTGAATCTACTTTTAGTATGGAAGAAATAACAATGCAAATGATGATGGGTTCATTGAAAATTAAATAATAACTCTATTAATATTGATGTTTAATTCAAAATAACATATAATATACATATAACTATATAATATAATCTTACATAGAATATGTGTACTGATGCATAAAATCTCTTTTCTATTGATATCCTTTTTTTTTTCTTTTTTTGATTTTGTTTTACTGCGATATAAAACACGTTGATTATCTAAAATCACATATAATTTACTTGTGGCAGAAGGCAATAAAAATCAGAACACTACATGAGATATGGTCGAGTGGACTTTTATGAATGATTCGAAAATTATACGTGTGAAATGTTATTTTTACACTTGAAAACATTAGATTGTATCAACTTGAAGAACCGAAATAAAAATACTAACCAATTCAAAAACAAAAATCTCTATCGATTCCCCTGTACACTGGTCGTAAAAGTATTTAGAAAATATTGAAGAATTGAGGAAATAGGAAAACTTCTGCTTGATGTACGTAATCGGAGAGACCATGGCTGGAGTAACCAGAAAACGAACAAATTGAAATCCCCAAATGCGACGACGTTTGTTTCCAGACGAACGGGAATGGATCGAACTCAGGGATCATTCTAAGAAAATCTGTACACGGGTCCTATGTTCAAGTCCATCGCAAAAGAATAATATTTTGAAAGGAACCACAATGCGCAGATAGCGAAAATAAAGCGTTATCAAGTTTGGAAAGGCCGAACTAATCAAGTAACCGGTTGAGATAAGTGGCTTCTATTAAGGACGTGTGACTCCAGACAATATTAGATCGTAACTATAATTGGAGTAAATATTGTTATATAAAACCAAATCGCTTCTGATACAAGAGCACTTGCTATGGACTTCAGCCAATTCGATTTATATATCAATCGAGGATCAAATCCAGTACTTGGTCAGATAGCATTCTATTACAGTTAACTAGCTCTTAATGGACATGTGGGAGATATGAAACCCTTTGAATATTGATTGTATGCAAAGACTAATTAAACCCTTCTTGCCTCAGCCATATCGCTTCTCGAACGATTTAATCAATTTAAACACTTGGACACTTCCAATGGTAATCAATGTGGAATTTCCAATTCTACAGTGGTATAAAACGTCATAACATCTCTTCTAGCCGGTAGTTCCTCATTACATTTGCACGGGCACAGACCATGAAGTTCCTGATCGTATTCGCTCTGGCGCTGGCCGCCATCGCCTCCGCCTCACCCTTTAACGGAGAGATATTCTCGCGCGAACCTATCGTCCCAGTCGTTGAGAACAAGAACGAGGGACGCATTGCTAATGGGGAAAACGCCGCCGTCGGCCAATTCCCATACCAGGTCGGTCTTTCCTTGAAACTGAGTGCTCTGTCCTCTGCTTGGTGCGGCGGCTCACTTATCGGCAGCGACTGGGTCCTGACCGCTGCTCACTGTACCGATGGGTAAGTTAACTTTATGCGCTCCTTCTCCGAGGAACATTCCCTACAGTTTGAGGTCCTTGCAGCGTCGAATCCGTGACCGTCTACTTGGGCGCCACTATCCGCACCTCCGCCGAAATCACCGTCACCGTCAGCAGCAGCGACATCATCATCCACTCCGATTGGAACAGCTCCAACTTGCTAAACGACATCTCTCTCATTAAGATCCCGACTGTGTCCTTCTCCTCGAAGGTTCAGCCCGTTCCCTTGCCCAAAATCTCCAACGTGTACTCGACCTACACCGCCGAGTACGTCATTGCCTCCGGTTGGGGCCGCATGGGAGACTCTGCCACCACGGTCGCCAACGATTTGCAATGGGGCCGTATGCAGGTGATCAGCAACACCGTCTGCGCTCTCACCTACGGCTCGGTGGTCGCACCGGGCAACATCTGCACCTCCACCTCAAACCTGGTATCCACATGCAAGGGCGACTCCGGCGGCCCATTGGTCTTGGAGTCGTCTGGTGTCCAGATCGGTCTTACCTCCTACGGAGCCGCTGCTGGCTGCGAGAAGGGCTACCCGGTCGCCTTCACCCGACTGACTGTCTACTTAGACTGGATCAAGGCCCACTCTGGAATTTCTTATTAAATAAAGAATAAACTCATATACAAATGAATGGTATTATTGAAACTTAAGAATATAACTCAGCACATAATATTACTGTCGGTTCGGATTGGAACCTAATTCTAATGTAATAGTTATTTAGTGATCGACATTTTTTATCTCCAATAAAACTCCACCATCGATATTTATTTCTTTTTTGTGGAATTAAACACATTATTATGGATAACTATTGGATTACTATTTTTCATTTCCCAAAACTCAAAATATCTTTCAAAATAATAATTCACTGTTTGAAATTATTGCATCGAAATGTTTAACTAAATAAAATGGTAAAATAAAATTATAATGAACATTATTCTACTGCGAGTATTGTGATGTAATGAACGATCAACTCCTCGCAGTGGTTCTTGGATAAAACGGATTCAAAAAATGTTCAACCTTATCGGCGAAATTAATTTAAAATTTGTTAAATTTATTTTTAATTATATCAATCCTCAAATTGGTCATAAGTAAATCAAATTTTTGTAACTTAGAACGAATACGAGGTGGTAATAGATATAAATAAAAATGTTTAAATATAATATTTTTTAGTCTCATGAATTTAGCTGCGAATACTTTTAATGAGCAACGTAATAAATAAATTCAAAAAAATGATGCAAAGTAAAAAAAAATATAAAATATTAAAAAATATATTTGGTCATATCATATGGTTTCAAACAACTGTACATTGGCATTGTGCATTGATTATTGGCATCCTGCAAAAATGGCTTCGATACTAGGTAAAAAAAATCGAACTACCTAATATTAAGATGTTCCATATATATCAAGATACAAGTTAAAGGATAATAAGAAAAAGCTCTTCCTAAAGTCGTCCTGTCCACTCCGTACGGTGTTGTATGTTTGGTGATTTTGGATCAGGGTTCTAAAAACGGACCCTCTTTTTGATGTAATACGACAACATTATTTAAGATATAAAAACCTGGAATTTCTTTTTGTTTTTTGTAACTGACCAATTTGAACAAAAGCCGTATCAAAAAGATTGGTGAGGACAACAATGACATGCAAAAATATAGATACCCATCAATATTAAATATTTCATATTATTTTCCCATTTTTAGAACTTCGATATCGACCGTTTTGGAGTTTTTATTATTTATATATTATCAAATTAAATATTGCAAAATCTCTCCATTCCAATTTTTTTGAAATCATTTTTATTTTGCATAAATTGATAAATAATCTTATCATATGCTCGGCAATTGCCAAATCAATATATCAACCTACGATAATTCTAGTATAAAAGTAAATACATCGGTCCCTGACGGCATCAGTTGTTGTGAGACTGCAGCATCATGAAGTTCCTTATTATTTTCGCTCTGTTCTTGGCCACCGCCACCGCCTTCAACCTGCGCGGTGAGGAGATATACTCCCGTGAACTCATCGTTCCTGTAGAGAACGAGGGTCGCATTGCCAACGGTCAAACTGCCTCTACTGGCCAATTCCCCTATCAGGTCGGACTTTCCCTGAAGATCAGCACCTTCTCCTCGTCCTGGTGCGGTGGCTCCCTCATCGGAAACACATGGGTCCTGACCGCTGCACACTGTACCGATAGGTAGGTCATCTTCAACTTTCCAAGTAGCACTATCTATACTAAAAATCCTTGCAGCGCCCAATCCGTGACCGTCTACTTGGGTGCTACCGTACGCACTTCAGCTGAAGTCACCTACACCGTCAGCAGCAGCAACATCATCATCCACTCCGGCTGGAATAGCGCCACCTTGAAGAACGACATCTCCCTAATCAAAATCCCATCCGTGTCCTATTCCACCAGGATCCAGGCCGTTACCCTGCCCAAGATCGCCTCTTCGTACTCCACCTACTCCGGTGAATACGCCATTGCCTCCGGATGGGGTCTTATGGGAGACTCTGCCACCAGTGTCGCCACCTACTTACAATACGGCCGCATGCAAGTCATCACCAACACCGTCTGCTACTCCACCTACGGATCGGTTGTTACCTCTGGCAACATCTGCACTTCCACTACCGGAAAGGTTTCCACCTGCAGCGGTGACTCCGGTGGCCCATTGGTCTTGGAATCGTCTGGTGTCCAGATCGGTCTGACATCCTTCGGAGCCGCTGCTGGCTGCGAGAAGGGCTACCCAGTTGCCTTCACTCGCGTCACCTACTACTTGGACTGGATCAAGTCTAACACAGGAATTTCCTACTAAACGAAAACTGTTTATGTATATTGACGACGTTGAAATAAATAAAGATTATTTGATTATTGAATATAATATATGGTTTTTACTCGATTGACAATAAAGTCGCAATTAGGCCAATACGTTTTAGAAGCCTTACCTTTAATTAAGCCTACGACAATATGAACCAAATCCTAATCGAAAGCATCAATATTTTATTGCCATACTCTAAGTTTCTTGGCTTTCCATAGAATTTTATAAAGCGCAGACTAAAATATAACCACTTCATATATCATCTACTAAACCGACTATCGTTCCATAGAATAGAGGCAGAATAGAGATATTTGATGTGATATTTATTACATCAAATCTTAATTCCTATTGGAGAAAATAGTCAACGAAATCTTTCGTTTATGTTTCGATCTAAGCTAACTATCTAAATACTTAAAATTGATTAGTTCAGTCTACTTGACACGCCTACTATCTTTATAAACTAAGTAGTTTGAGTCATGCAGATACATATATCAAGAGTAGTCCTAATTCTAAAAAAGTTGCCTTTAATGTGTTTCTTTTGCTTTATGTATTCTCTTGATTGGTTGAATGTAAATTCTTTAGCAAAATTTATTCAAATCCCCTCCGTAGTAATCTCTGTAACATTAGGCTTGACCAAAGATATGAAAATATGAATATATTTTATCAGCAATTTACATGTACTTATATCGCGTTTGGCCACTTTGGGTGTTAAAAGATCACAAGGGAATTTCCAAGAATGTGAAAGCGATCGATCGCAATTCTTATACTAAAAATAAAGAAAGCAGCAATCGTGACGATAGTCAAAAGCACTCAAGTGATATCAATGGCTAATAAACTTACCGTGATTGGTTTATGCAATTACGTCCGAGGATTAATCGTAGAGCGAAATCATCCATAAGAGCGTCGGCCGAATGTTATCTTATCGCTGATGTCTTAGGAAAATCCTTTAGTCTAATTGCGGAAGCGGTTAACTAAAATTTCCGATTCGTTCGCTATAAAAGACCAAGGTTTTGACCGTTGTGGTATCAGTCCTTCTAGTCGGTAAAACCATGAAGTTCCTCGTTATTTTCGCTCTGGCCTTGGCCACCGCCTCGGCATTCGATCTCCGCGGTGAAAAGATCTACTCCCGCGAAGCTATCGTTCCTGTTCAGAACGAGGGTCGCATTTCCAACGGTGAAACTGCCACCACTGGCCAGTTCCCCTACCAGGTCGGACTTTCTCTGAAGATCAGCACCTTCTCCTCTGCTTGGTGCGGTGGCTCCCTCATCGGCAGCAACTGGGTCCTGACCGCTGCTCACTGTACCGATGGGTAAGTTAACTTTATGCACTCCTTCTCCGAGGAACATTCCCTACAGTTTGAGGTCCTTGCAGCGTCCAATCCGTGACCGTCTACTTGGGTGCCACCATCCGCACCTCCGCCGAAGTCACCTACACCGTCAGCAGCAGCGACATCATCATCCACTCCGACTGGAACAGCGCCAAGATTGCCAACGACATCTCCCTGATCAAGATCCCATCTGTGACCTACTCCAGCAAGATCCAGCCCATCACCCTGCCCAAGATCTCCTCCTCGTACTCCACCTACGCCGGTGAATACGCCATCGCCTCCGGCTGGGGCCGCATGGGAGACTCTGCCACTACTGTCGCCACCTACTTGCAATACGGCCGCCTGCAGGTCATCAGCAACACCGCCTGCTACCTCACCTGGGGAAGCACCATCACCAATGGCGTCATCTGCACCTCCACCTCCAACCTGGTCTCCACCTGCAGCGGTGACTCCGGCGGCCCATTGGTCTTGGAGTCGTCTGGTGTCCAGATCGGTCTTACCTCCTTCGGAGCCGCTGCTGGCTGCGAGAAGGGCTACCCAGTTGCCTTCACCCGCGTCACCTACTACTTGGACTGGATCAAGTCTAACACTGGCATCTCTTACTAAATCAATATTGATTTAACCAGTGAACTCGACCCCTGAACTAATTGTAAACGAATAAAAAAAATACACTTTATAAAAGTGACTTACCGATTTTCATTTTTTGGATAAAGGGATAAAGACTACAGAAAGTAGCTGGCGAAAATTGAGTTTCCTTCATTTTAATTTTCGGTCTTAAATACCGACTGTACATTTAACAAAGGTCTAGAGGGAGTGGCAAATTTTCTATTTTTTTTTTGTTTGTAGACTTAGTTAGATATATTTTTAAAATTCTTATATTTGTTTTATACCATATCCGTATACACTATCTTAATTTATAAAAAAAATAAAACAAGTAATAGTTGTACAAAGGAAAAAAAGTGTCTCTTTAATTTGAGACTAAGATAGGTGTTCTATTATGACTAAGACTATTTTTTATAGCCAATTTGCGAAATAAAACATAAATCAAGTCTTGGTCTCTATAAGAAATTTTAGACTTAGTCATTTTATTGTTTGGTTTAATAGGAATTCTAAAAATTGTGAGAGTGTTGTAAGAAAACTTGACCGTTGTGTACTGAGATTGATGCTAAGATATTAGATTTAATTACATATTTATCTAAAGATATATCAGGTTTCATTGAAATAAAACATAAAAAAGAAATTTAATAGTGACTGACCAAATTACCGACCGATATCTTTTAAACTAATACCAGTCCATACCATAACATACCTTACAATTCCATACCAAACCATACCATTACCATACCATGCCATGCCATACTCTATCAAATTACCGACTGACCATACTATACCATACCTTACCAAACCGCGCCCTACCATAATCTACCATACCCTACCAAACCCTACAAAATATTGTTCTCATTCTGTCGTTTCAAAATTGGTCTAAGAACCACAATAAGTGCATATGAACCTGTTTTTTTTATATCGATATGATGATACTAGTGGAAAACGATCAAAACAAGTGTTTAAATATAGATTCGCCCATATTTCCCATTTACGTCTGTGAGTTAATCGTACCCCAAAATCTTTTCATATTTAAATCTTTTTTGATATTGCACACAAAGGTTGACAATCTTATCAATTATTCTAGAATGGTCAAGTTGAAGATATATAGATTATCCTACAAGGATTTTAGTATAAAAATGCGTACATCGGCCCCTGACGGCATCAGTTGTTGTGAGACTGCAGCATCATGAAGTTCCTTATTATTTTCGCTCTGTTCTTGGCCACCGCCACCGCCTTCAACCTGCGCGGTGAGGAGATACACTCCCGTGAACTCATCGTTCCTGTAGAGAACGAGGGTCGCATTGCCAACGGTCAAACTGCCTCTACTGGCCAATTCCCCTATCAGGTCGGACTTTCCCTGAAGATCAGCACCTTCTCCTCGTCCTGGTGCGGTGGCTCCCTCATCGGAAACACATGGGTCCTGACCGCTGCACACTGTACCGATAGGTAGGTCATCTTCAACTTTCCAAGTAGCACTATCTATACTAAAAATCCTTGCAGCGCCCAATCCGTGACCGTCTACTTGGGTGCTACCGTACGCACTTCAGCTGAAGTCACCTACACCGTCAGCAGCAGCAACATCATCATCCACTCCGGCTGGAATAGCGCCACCTTGAAGAACGACATCTCCCTAATCAAAATCCCATCCGTGTCCTATTCCACCAGGATCCAGGCCGTTACCCTGCCCAAGATCGCCTCTTCGTACTCCACCTACTCCGGTGAATACGCCATTGCCTCCGGATGGGGTCTTATGGGAGACTCTGCCACCAGTGTCGCCACCTACTTACAATACGGCCGCATGCAGGTCATCACCAACACAGTCTGCTACTCCACCTACGGATCGGTTGTTACCTCTGGCAACATCTGCACTTCCACTACCGGAAAGGTTTCCACCTGCAGCGGTGACTCCGGTGGTCCATTGGTCTTGGAATCGTCTGGTGTCCAGATCGGTCTGACATCCTTCGGAGCCGCTGCTGGCTGCGAGAAGGGCTACCCAGTTGCCTTCACTCGCGTCACCTACTACTTGGACTGGATCAAGTCTAACACAGGAATTTCCTACTAAACGAAAACTGTTTATGTATATTGACGACGTTGAAATAAATAAAGATTATTTGATTATTGAATATAATATATGGTTTTTACTCGATTGACAATAAAGTCGCAATTAGGCCAATACGTTTTAGAAGACTTACCTTTAATTAAGCCTACGACAATATGAACCAAATCCTAATCGAAAGCATCAATATTTTATTGCCATACTCTAAGTTTCTTGGCTTTCCATAGAATTTTATAAAGCGCAGACTAAAATATAACCACTTCATATATCATCTACTAAACCGACTATCGTTCCATAGAATAGAGGCAGAATAGAGATATTTGATGTGATATTTATTACATCAAATCTGAATTCCTATTGGAGAAAATAGTCAACGAAATCTTTCGTTTATGTTTCGATCTAAGCTAACTATCTAAATACTTAAAATTTATTAGTTCAGTCTACTTGACACGCCTACTATCTTTATAAACTAAGTAGTTTGAGTCATGCAGATACATATATCAAGAGTAGTCCTAATTCTAAAAAAGTTGCCTTTAATGTGTTTCTTTTGCTTTATGTATTCTCTTGATTGGTTGAATGTAAATTCTTTAGCAAAATTTATTCAAATCCCCTCCGTAGTAATCTCTGTAACATTAGGCTTGACCAAAGATATGAAAATATGAATAAATTTTATAAGCAATTTACATGTACTTATATCGCGTTTGGCCACTTTGGGTGTTAAAAGATCACAAGGGAATTTCCAAGAATGTGAAAGCGATCGATCGCAATTCTTATACTAAAAATAAAGAAAGCAGCAATCGTGACGATAGTCAAAAGCACTCAAGTGATATCAATGGCCAATAAACTGACCGTGATTGGTTTATGCAATTACGTCCGAGGATTAATCGTAGAGCGAAATCATTCATAAGAGCGTCGGCCGAATGTTATCTTATCGCTGATGTCTTAGGAAAATCCTTTAGTCTAATTGCTTTAGTCTAATTCTTTCGCTATAAAAGACCAAGGTTTTGACCGTTGTGGTATCAGTCCTTCTAGTCGGTAAAACCATGAAGTTCCTCGTTATTTTCGCTCTGGCCTTGGCCACCGCCTCGGCATTCGATCTCCGCGGTGAGAAGATCTACTCCCGCGAAGCTATCGTTCCTGTTCAGAACGAGGGTCGCATTTCCAACGGTGAAACTGCCACCACTGGCCAGTTCCCCTACCAGGTCGGACTTTCTCTGAAGATCAGCACCTTCTCCTCTGCTTGGTGCGGTGGCTCCCTCATCGGCAGCAACTGGGTCCTGACCGCTGCTCACTGTACCGATGGGTAAGTTAACTTTATGCACTCCTTCTCCGAGGAACATTCCCTACAGTTTGAGGTCCTTGCAGCGTCCAATCCGTGACCGTCTACTTGGGTGCCACCATCCGCACCTCCGCCGAAGTCACCTACACCGTCAGCAGCAGCGACATCATCATCCACTCCGACTGGAACAGCGCCAAGATTGCCAACGACATCTCCCTGATCAAGATCCCATCTGTGACCTACTCCAGCAAGATCCAGCCCATCACCCTGCCCAAGATCTCCTCCTCGTACTCCACCTACACCGGTGAATACGCCATCGCCTCCGGCTGGGGCCGCATGGGAGACTCTGCCACCAGTGTCGCCACCTACTTGCAATACGGCCGCCTGCAGGTCATCAGCAACACCGCCTGCTACCTCACCTGGGGAAGCACCATCACCAATGGCGTCATCTGCACCTCCACCTCCAACCTGGTCTCCACCTGCAGCGGTGACTCCGGCGGCCCATTGGTCTTGGAGTCGTCTGGTGTCCAGATCGGTCTTACCTCCTTCGGAGCCGCTGCTGGCTGCGAGAAGGGCTACCCAGTTGCCTTCACCCGCGTCACCTACTACTTGGACTGGATAAAGTCCAACACTGGAATTTCTTACTAAAGAAATTCGCAGTCGAATGGATAAAACCGTTGTCAATAAACGATTTAATTGTATTATATATACTGCAGTATTTTGTTCCCCCACCTTTCTTTGTAAGCATTATTTTCATTTCATATACTATAAATCAAAAACCAAGGAGTTCAACTTCTTCGTAGTGACCAGCACTACTTTTGTCCCGCGCCTACGAGTTGGACACCCCTGAGACGGTGTGAATCCAGTTGGTGCCGTTGCCGTTGGATGAGGCGGTTGCCTCATGGTAAGCGTAGCTGGAGTATGTGCAAGCGATCTTTGGCAGGGCGACGGGTCGGATGTGGTCACTTTCAGCCACGTAGGAGGGCAGGTACAGTAGGGCAATGTCGTTAGCCAACGTCCAGCTGTTCCAGTCGTGGTGGATGTGAACGTGTGGCGAAACATGAAAGGTTTTCAACGGCTCCAGGCGCTTCACCGAACCGAGTTCGACGGTGATATCCTGAATACTAATGGGATTAAGATGAACAATAGAAGAGGTAGTGAAGATCAGCGGATGGTCTCCAAGAGGTGAAATACGCTGACTTACTCGTCCACGCAATGGGCGGCCGTGAGAACCCAGCGATTGGAGATCAAACTCCCGCCATGCCACGTATACTGGCCGGGCACGAACTCAACACTCAGGCCAACCTGTTACGGGAACTGGTGCTCGGCGGCCAAGAGGCCACCGATGTTTCGCTGCTCTCCCCGGGCTTCCTCCACCTCCCGGGAGTGACCCTACTCCAAGCCCCCCACAATGATCGTCAGATGCAGAAGGGACAGCAAGACACGCTCGCAGAACAAACATTTCTCGACCTCTATGTGTTTTCGACTAAACTGTACGTAGACTGCTTACATTAATTTATAGGTCGATCCATCGATCGATCGATCGTTGATTGTCCTGATGAGATCGCATCGTGACATTCTCATTTCTGGTGCAGTAGACAAGGCTCTGAAGTGCTGATTACCGTTTGTCGTGCCGTTCGTTCGCCATCCCAACCTTATTCTATACGGATCCAGTTGCCTCCTGTTGACCCCCCCGATCGCTTCGATCGCCGGAAATTGGTTGTGTCGAACAGCGACCAATACAACAGAGATTGTGGTGCGAATCAGAATCCACAAGATCGAGATTGCGAATGGACTTCGAGGGATAGGCTAAAATAAAACACCTATTATAATTCACAGTCCAGTGTCTAGTCCCAAGACGAAGCTCTCTTTTAGTCACACATGACCGCCTGCTTCTTTGACCACTGTAGGTAACGCGAACAATTAGTCGAATTCCATGATAGCCTATATTACCTCACCGGTGGTTTACAATTCCAATGATAAGGTCCCTTCAGAACAACTGGATCCTCTCAAATTGCATCGGAAATGTCCTGAGAACGAAGAGTTTCATGATGTTTCGACGAACATCAAATTATTTAAAAGTCACGCCCACCCACCGCCGAACGTCACGATCGTATGTATATATTGACTAAGATAACGGTTCGCTTGATCAGTCCGAACCGATATGATAATATTTTCGTTTCAATAATGCTTCCACGACCACCTATCGGCGGAAGTTTTGATCGTATAAATAATTATATATATATACTGGCAATAAGATAAGGTTGCGATTGATCAATTCGAACCCATGTCAAGATATTTTCGTTTCAAAACTGCTATTGGCTGATCCCTTGTATTCCATTTGATATGTACGGTGGGCAATGAAAATTCATTGTTGTTACATTTTTTGTTTTTATTATTTAAATAATTTGAAACTTTAATCATTAATACAATACGAATATTTTTCATAAGTTCGTTCAAAGCTAATTCTTTATAGTTCGGATAAATCTATGCAGCCCGCGTTCCTCAATATAGAGTTTGCTTAAATTAGGCTCAAGTTTAATATATAAAAATACAAATGAATTCAATTCATTCTCTCATTTGACACAATTTAAAATTTTGAACAATGCAAAATATATCTATACGATTGAATACATACAATACATAAGTATATAATATATAAATTGATTTATAATTTGTAAATCGACGAATTGCAAAAACTAACTAAGACTAACGAACATTTTGAATATGACATTGAAAGAGGTCCCAGATGGATACGAACTTAAGACTAACTTCCGTTCTGACGTAATTGGGAACTTCTCGCTATCTAAAGATCGACTTGTAGAAACCATTCCTAGCATTTCCTCCTTAGGTTCTATTTACATGTGAGTGTTTATAAAATGCTAGTGAAAAGCGAAAAGCTTACAACTGATATTTCTTTGACTTTACTTGAAAAGAAATTAGTTAGTCAAATAAAAACACATGTCTTATAATTGACCCAATATAAAATATATAAGTAGAAGCGTTCACTAAACTCTAATTAATAACAAAAGGCATATCATTCATTATCGAACAGTTCAAGGAATTAATTAGTTTCCACACGATTTCTGCATGAAATTCTCACTGAGCTGCTTACAGAGTAGAGTACAGAGTACGAATGAAAACTTAAAGCTTGTGATTTTAGAAAAATACCATTTGAAAACAGCTTAGTTTTGGTTTCATAGATTGATTGCATGTCCAGCAATATTTATATTGTATATTATATATATATTATATTCCTTATTGTTTCAATAGAGTTCTTCTAAGATTAAAAACTTTTATTATTTTATAATTTAGTAACATTTGGAATGTGTAAAGAAAATATTTTTATTATTTATAGTTATATATATAATTTACTTTTAGCTTAACAAGTTAATATTACTTTAAATAATTTAAAAATCGTTTAGAATTAAAATGTGATTCACTTAATATTTATTACAATTAAATTTACATAACTTTGAATTTATCAATTATGAATAATTTTTTTATTTTATATAAAGTTCGCAAGCAATACCCAACAGATGTAATGGCTTACGCCAAATGTCCTCATAAGATTATGTCAATATTTCAATTTAATTTTGTTCAGTTAATTAGGAGTTTGTCAGTTACCATCATTGTTATAATAAAAATAAAAATTACTTATATCACAAATATAATTTTGATAGGGTTCGTGCTTTCTATTATTGTTGCTTGTCGATTTTTTGGATTCTTAATTGTAAAGTTTCTACCATCTCAGCGCAAATCCATAACAATACCTCATGATTGCATATGTTGACATCATGTTCTTATATCGCTACCAATTTTATCTCATACATATCCTAAATACATGGTTTATACCTAAAATCCTATTTTCTTCATTTTCACTTTATGATTATTGATTTTGATTCTCATTTACATTCTCAACAATAAGAAAATCGTAAAAAATATTATAATACAAAAACAGACTAACAGATAAGTACACGAATTAAGGGAAAAGGCCTCAGTAACACGCGCCCGCTGGTAGTTCGGATAGATTCGTTGTGTAGAATGCAGTTGCAGTTGGCGAGCGCGTGCATTAGTGTCAGATGCATATGAAAAGCTGATATTCCCGCTGCAGCATCCGCCGCAACAGACATCACCCATGCCAACGAAAAGAGCTGTGCTGAAGCTATTAATCCACCCCTGCAAATCCCTGACTACCCTCAATAGCTTTGATCAGTTTGTCCTTGAGCTGCAGGTATCCTTCATATGGAGGTAGGTCCAGGCGATTGAAACTATATTCGGATACAAAATTTGGATACATTGTAAATAAATGTTCATTCCATTGGCATCGCATATACTTACCAAGTGTGCGCCCGCGGAAAATTGTTGGGCGTGCCCCATTTCTCGATTGTGAACATTTGCGGGCCATTTGAACCGTAGAGCTCCTTAAAGCCATTCATAGGAACTCGCGAGGTGCCCGTGACAAATTGCAAGAGACGTGATCGCATCTCGTTGGAGAACGAGAGGACTGCGCGCCAGAACCACTGAATGATGATGTGATTCATGTGGTAATCGCCCTTATACAAGGTGTTTTCACGCCAATCTTTCACATCGATATTCTGTATGCCACACATTAGCAATTCCAATTCGTGCTCATCGAATATTTTTAGTAGATTGAGTGGAATAATCGATCCAAAACCATCAAGGAAGGCGGACATTTGCTCTTTGACGCGTGCCACGAAACGCCACTCAATGACAAGTCTGAAAAGAAAAAGAAATTAGCATTCATGAGGAAACTTTTATACAATTCAGAAATTCCATGTATCGCGACGTACTTAATGTATTCATCTTTGTTCTCATTTGTCACGTCGATGTTGGCGCCTCCTGGCTTCAATTCATGTTGACTCTTATGTCCAAAAGTGTCCTCATCTAGGCAGAAAGTCAACTCCAACTGTCTTGGATCATTCTCCTTGATCCACATGAGCGAATTGTAATACTCGGTATCAACCGATTCCATGTCCTTTAAGTCGATGGGTTTCTGCAGCATCATTTTATAGAAGGGGCGAATGAAGAAGGCGTCCAGCAACTTCCCGTGATAAACAGCCATACCAGCGATACGTCCAATAAATCTAGGAAGCAAACATTAAAATTACATTGTTAGGATGAGACCAGGAATGTACTCACTTAAAGTAGCTCAAATGCTCTTCGTTACACAGGCCGCTGCCGTTGTTAATTTGCAGCGTGTAGTTATCCATAGCCGAGTACTCAAAGAGCCCGTAATAGGGATTAAACATTTCTTTGGACAACAAGTAAAACCATTCTCTGGCCAGACCACCATAGTCTGCAAGCGAAAGAAAAACAAAAATTGGAATTGGCCAATAACCAAGAACATTCGCTGTACTCACCCAACCCAGTTTCGCCTTCGAATTCAACCCAGAGTTTCGTCTTTAGGAGATCCGTCTTAGTTACCGAACTAATGATTCTGTAGGAGTCCTCGAGAATTGATGTACGACGAATGCGAATCTCAAATTTATTCGGCACGTTTGTCTACAAATAAAATTAAGATGTAGTTTTCAAATTGTTAGCATTGAATAATGCCACAGAATTACCGGTTTTCGGATGTGACTCTTGAAGTACTCGTACTTCTGTTTGTAATCTCGTGAATATGGAACAGCTTGGCCAGCAATATTTGGATTGGACAGTCTTGGATCTTCCCATTGCGTTGTACGCGTATCTAGGGAAAAAGAAACCATATGAGATAAACCCATTATCATAATGGAATAATTTCTAGCTCACTGTGGTCGATGTAAAAGACGCGACCGTCAGTGTGGACACGTTCCTCCCAGCCCTCAGGCAGAGGACCCAAATCGTCTTCCACACGACGCGTTTGATTGGGCATTGGACTGGCGCGTCCGTTGCGTGGATCGATCCAGGTGGTTCGGCGTGCGGCATGGTCAATGAAGAACGTGCGCCCATTGGGTGCCACTTGCATCGACCACCGTGGCGGCAGAGCTTCTTCCTCGGAATTGTTTGTTGTCTGCAAGGTCGAAATGAAGAAAATATAAAAAATTGCTTTCAGAATCAGATCACCATAAATCGAAGTTTAAATATTGGTGAAATACAACGACTAAGGGTGAAGAAATAATTCAATAATTACTTGTTCTGTAACAGCTGCATTATCTTCAGCGGAATTACGTCGCGTGGACGAGGCGGACGTCTCCGAACGAGTTCCACTGTCCGTCTGATCGCCGTCGTCATTCTGTGTGATGTGAGATGGAAAAACATGAATAACCAAATGTTAAATCAAAAAGTTTCGTAAACAAAACCAAACGAAAACAAAACCAAATACAAAGAAAACAAAAATGCATAGAAAACATCGCACAATTAATGCAAATATTAGACGATGCAAATGTAACAAAATCACTCAAGAAAAAATCAAGAAAAAATAAATATTAAAACAGCAAATGAGTCTATGGCGGATGGAACGAGGTTTTGTATTGAAATACTTACTAAATTTTGGCAAAGAGATTGATAGGGAATTCATTTAAAATAGACTTTTAAATGTACAATAAGCAATAACGAAAACAAGCAATAATCTAATAATAATGATGAAAACCGACTCGTAAGCAATGGTCCGTGAGTTTACCCGGTAATGAGACAGAGATCATTTCCAGAACTTCCTAAACCACAATTTTCTCACCAAGACACTAAAGACGCGCAGAGACATGGGGAACGATTTGGGCACAACAACAGCACGATGGCAACACCAAGGAAGAACAAGGATGCGGCTGTAGAAAGGATCGAATTTTGTACTTCGCTAACCATATCGAGCGATGTCTGTCGACTGTTTCCCTGGTTCTCACTGGCCTCCTGATGATCCGGCAGGGATGACTGTCGTTCCAAATGATTGCGAGTACGCAAATTGTCGATGGCTCGTCGCGACAACGCCCGCGGCACCCTCGGCGCCTGCCGTATGAGAACCAAGTCATTTTGTAAACTGATCATGTGATCCCGAATTCAATTAAAAAGAATGCAAATGAAAATGAAAAATCAGTACTCGGACAAACGACGGAAATAGAAAATCGACGGATATAGAGAGCGAAATCGGATAACAACCTGGAGTTATACGCCGGTACAATTGCTTTAGTGAGCTCGCTCGTGTTGCTCGGAGGTTCCGCTGGTGCGGCTCCAGCCACTGCTGCTGATGCTGATGCTGTGACTATGATCGAATCGATCGATGTCAGGGATTGTGTGCGTGATAAGGAGGCATCCTCAAGACTGAGCTGGCTGATGTTGTCCTGCTGCAGGTATGAGGGGGCGGTGAGAAGGCGAAAGGTTCAAAATAAGCGATAAGCGGTAGATACTTTTTCACTAACTACTAAGTCAAAGCCTAATACAGAGGGATATCTAGCAGCCAGAAACAATATCGAGCGAAACTGTGATTAGCTGCAGCAATTCAATAAAAGAGACACATTTTATTTACAAAGATTCGCGCCAGGTGCGGATTCGCATCCGTATCGAGAATATCACAGTTTCTGGTGGTCCTTTGAATGCTGTTAATTGGACGCGTGGTTCGCGTGGTTGGATTCAAAAACGCGTTGCAGCTTGCATCGCGCATGTCGCCATTGCACTCGAGGCAGTTGCTGGGCCGTCGACTTGTCGCCGACGTGAGCAAATCGACTTCCTCGTCGTCAATCGATTCGCTGCCATCGCTGCTCTGCCATGAATCCGAGCACGATTTGCAACTATTCTCGGTGCTGGGCGATCGATGTAGCATTATCGATGGGCAACGATTATTGATGTTGGTATTGTTGTTGTTGCTATTGCAAGCACTCGATACAGCAGCTACTCCGAGATTTGCGCTCTGATGCGTTGGAGTTGCAGAGGTTGCACTCTCGCTCTCGGAGGGATTCGGACGAAACTTTTTGAATATAAGCCGAATTGAGGCAAACCCAGAGTGCAGTGAATTGAATTGAAAGCAAACAAAAATTTCAAATTAAACTCAATTCTGCCGACTTGCAAGCAGACCAATCGAAACCCATGTCATGCCATGCCATATCATGCGTTCACGAGGAAGACCTCCATGCAGTATGTAGGATAGACAAACCTAAGCCGCCCAAACGATTCCTTAATCATGAACTCACCGCTGTGCGTCCAGTTTCTGAATCATCCACGCTGATGTGGAAACGTCTTTGGAAATCCGATGCAGCAGCTTCCAAGTTCACATTTGAGTGGTTCGTATTTAATCTGACGGAAAGAGTATTTAATTATGCCAATGAAACTCAATTAAAAGAAATTCCAAAGACTTACGACGTCGGTCGTTCCCACTGCGTGGTACGCGCCGTGTGATTAACGTAGTACGTTCGTCCGTTGGCATCTTGGCGCTCCTCCCAGCCGGCCGGCAGAGGATCATGACCATTCGCAGCGAAGGGACTCTGTGCAGGGAACAAGACACACGATTATTTTAATAAGAATATGGAAAGTGTAAACGGAAATAAATGCTATATACGCAAACACAACGACATACCCCAGCCTGGGCTGCTCCCGTCATGGACACGTTCTCCACATGGTCCCACTCGCCCTCGTTCGAGGAGGTCTGCTCCCGCGGCTCGTAAATGAAGGCGTGGTAGATTTCCAGGGTGCCTTTTATGCGTGACTTGGCGCTACTTTCGAAACAAATCAAATCAGATCAAGAACATGATAAAGCAATGCATTCAACACAATTCAGTAGACATTAGTACTTGAGACAAAGATACACAACTAAGGGACAGTAAACAACTAAGGGTTAACACAACACAAATATACAGAAACATCTTTGCCTTCGATTACGTCTACGAGTACGACGACAACGACCTCGAAGAAAATCAGTTTAAAACCAAAAATCTAACTACTCGCCGCCTCTTGGGGCTGAGAGTTTATAGAGGAAGATATATATCTATATAGAGAGTGTGCCGACAGAGGGTGTTCGGGGGAGCCCAAAACTCTTTATCTTTATCTGGCAAAATTTGTAGCTTACTGAAAAATAAAGAATAAAACCTGCATTGAAAAATACTAAGATTTCGACAAACCGTCCAGTGAATCGATGACTGGCGAACGCTTCGTCGAAAAATGTATTTTTAAATGCAGTGTTCGTATGTTTTTTTGCGGTGTAAATTATACATATAACATAAATAAAAAAGAAAAGAAAACCAAAATAAACATACCCTACTGACCTTCTCGGCCTGAGAGAGTAGCTCTGAGGGCCAATGGTGCGTCCCTCCTGCTCTGTAGGCAGGTTGACCAGCGTCAGCTCGACCATGCCCAGGAAATCATCACGTGTTAAACGGTTCTCGTCAAATACTTGAAAAACCAACTTATGCTCGCTTGGTTTCACCTGGAGAGGGAGCGATTCTTAGTTTTGGCTGCCAACCAAAGGAGGACGAGAGGGGTAAAAAACTTACCCTGAAAATGAATTCCTCATTCCAAGCCGGGTTTAAAGTCTGTAAAAGTAAAGAATTTTGTTATTAAAGTCATTAGTACATGATACCAGGTTGGTATCAAGGAATTCCGGGGAAAACGTAATCGAATTCACCAATCACAAAGCCATGGACGATGTTTATGACTTTTTGTATAGTCGTCTCCAAGTTTTACAAGTTGATTACTAAGGTATGACTAACCATTAAACTTGTGTATGTGTGAAAGATACAAGTTTAAACGGAAAACGTTAATTCACTAAATTCCAATGGGAGAGAACAGAACGAATACTGCCCTTTTATATATGGCGGACGGACATCCACGATTACGATTGATAGAATAGAATTGTAAAAACTTGAATTCTTGTATATAATCAAGCAGTTATTAAGTTCTGCTTTATTCGTGGAATAATTTATTACTTATGGGTTTAATAAAGCGCATCGAATTGTATATACGTAGTTGATTTGGACGAGGACTCACCTTCTTTTTGGTCTTGGTTAAAACCGAGTCAATATTTATATCACCGTTGATTGTATTTAAATCGATTCTGACATAAGGGTCGCTGTGGAAAAAAATAAGAGGAAATCCCGGATAAGCATTCTTCAAAGTCTTCAGGGAGAGCCACAGGGGGAGAGAGAGAGAGCGGTCGGAAACAATGGGCCGAAGAGACAAAGGAGATATTCACCTGGCGCCAAAGATGTCCTTTTTGGCCAAAGACTTTCCACTCAGCACCACGATGCGCAGCTGACATGTGTCGGCGACGTCATTCTGGAATTAAAAAGCAAAGGAAAATCAATTAGGAAAATGGGAATAACAACAATAACAACACTAATGATGGTGGTAATGGTAATGGCCGGAGACAAAACATGAAAAGGCCGACAGCTTAGAGAAGCTTGTGGAATAATTCAATATTAGCGTCAGCTGTTTTCCGTCTTATTGTTAGCTTAACACGGCCATGTCCGACAACGGACCACGACCGGTACGAGGTGATCCGGGAGAGGGTCGGGGTTCTTAGGGAGGTTTCGGTAGGTGGCGGCAATGTCAGCCATAAAGGTAGCAGCAACAACAAGTTAAAAATAGAAAAATGATTGGAAAACCAGAGGAAGCCAGGCGTTGCATAAAACGAAGACGGGCACAGAGACACCAAGACTGTTGCGAGCGAGAGGAAGAGAGCGGACTGGAAGAGGGCGGGGGAGAGAGTGAGATCTGAAAGTGCAAAAATAATGTAAATACATTTGTACGGTCAACGGACACGTAGACAAACAGCAATCGTTGTTGGCGTAACTGCGTAAATAATCACCGTGGGGGCTGCAGATGATAATGAGAGCCTAGGGCTGGCGACACCCGGAGCAGGGCGTCTGAGGGGAGGGTGAGAACGAGCTGCTGCTAAATGCATTAAATGTGTTGCAAGCGAACTTGGATAAAGCGCACGTGGAGTTTTTCACATCACAACCAGCTGACAACAAGGCCTTCCATCATCACCATCATACGAATTCGTTGCTCATCCGCCCTGAGGGACTCGAAGCACGACAGCACAGGACAGGACAGGACAGGAGTTTCATGTGCCGGAAAAGTTACGGATTTGTATGCAAATTTAATATCTCGCCTATGAATTTTTCATCACTTTCATCTCGCATCAATTATGAATGTGACAGACAAAGGGTTGAGCGACGCTTGAGAGTTGAGTCGAGAGAGAAGGAAACGAGAGGAAATTCCCCACCACCAAACAAAGGTCCTTCAAGGACATTATCAACATTTTTTCATGGCCATTTGTCGAAGGCGATTCTTTGTCCATGACAGCGAATCCAATGCGAAGCAATTCCACATTTCACTCCGCCATGAATGGGAAATTTCTTCATCAATTAGCATTTTCTCCACCGTCGCCGCCACAAGAGAGCACAAAAAGTTAGCATGACTTTTGAACTTCGAGTATTCGCATTTTACTCGCCTCGTCAACAAGGCAAATCCTTGATCCTTGTCGAGGCAAAAAGCTCTCTCTCGCTCCCGCTCGACCCTCTCGCGCGCTCTCTCCCCTCTCCCTACCTGACGAGAAGTTCGAAAATCAATTCCTGCCCCATGACCCTGAGCACACTGGCGAAAAGAGAGAATGACAGAGAAAGGGAGAGAGGGAGAAAGAGAAGAGGTGGTGCGAAGGGCGAGTGGTGGGAGACGAAACCAGGAGAACGGAGTGAGGGAAGATCGTAATGATTGATGGCAACTTGAGACTGGGTCACATGTCTAGCAAGGCGTCTAAGGTGGTGGTGGCGACGACAGACAACAACGACAGCGATATTACGAAGAACAACAACAAATCAAAAGAACAAATACCAAAGCAAACACGACAAGCGAAAACAACAAACACTCCCACACTGATAAATGGTTCCAATTCGAGCACTCACAGCTAAGCGAACAAAAAAACCCATTTTCACATTCATGACCGTTCAGCGAGGGCAGGATCGTGTTTGAAAATTCACAGAAAAAAGGAGGCAACGGCAAATACTGGTCTCTGTCAAACACGAGCGAGTCCGTCCGTCCGGCCGTCCGTCCGTCCATCCATCCGTCCATCTGACCGTCCGTTCGTCCGCCCGTCCGACAGTGGGGAGAACAACAGAAAATCAATACGAAATTTGCAACCTGCACGCGCCAACACGGGGAAACAGGGCTGGGATGATGACGAGTTTGGTCGAGGCGAGGTCAGCAATCGCTATAACGGCACAAATGACGACGAAGGCTTAAAATGCAGAACCGGATGTGCAGCCATCAATGGAAAAAATTGCATAAATAAATCACATAATTTGCATAGAATTAAATAAGAGAGAGAGAGAGAGAAAAAGAATTCCCCAGCACAAGGATACGGCTTCGGAAATGGCTGGGTCATGTGGGTGATGGGGGTAATCGTCGTAAGTGATGGGGCCTGGTCAGGAATATAAAGTGGGTGCAGAAGGTCGGCGAAAGGCCAGAAGACTGCAAATCAGGGCAATCGAGAAAAACGTGCGAATGGGAGGAGCAAAGAGGAAGGCCAAAAAGGATGTTCAGGAAGGGCAACTCTCTAAATAATGGCTACAAATCGCGTGAACAGAAGTGCGAAACAGAAAGATAAATGGAGAGAGAGAGAGACAGAGAGCAGATATTAATGCCCTCGACTTTCGAAAAAATTCCACGAATAGGGAAAAAACCCCTCCAGCAAATTAGATTACATTTTCTTCCCGAAAGATGAGTCATCCGGAGTCAAGGTCCAAGTCCAAGTTGAATCGCGCCAAAAGTTCCACTCCATTTATTAAGTGAAACCAACAAAGACGGACCGGACCCGGTGAAGAGGACGGAACCGCGAAAAGGACGAACGTCCGCTTCAATTGGCTCGCGTTCAAAGCGTTCGGAAGCGTTCACAGTGATTCAAAGGACCCACGAGGTTGGCTTTCTTCCCAAAGACCGACTTCGATAATACGATTACCGTCCGTGGGTGACGTCTCCAAGAACAACTATGAAATTGGGTTTCGTCCACCATGGAGTTTCCCCAACAATTCTGTGAATATGCAAAAATGGAGCTATTAATTGCCCCATAACATGCTGATGTGAGGAATGTGTTTCATTCGAAACAGCAAATGAGACTTTAATTATTCTGTTTAATGTCGAAATTTACAACCATTTCCCAACGTAATCAAATATTTCGGTCTATATTGAAAAATGTTATCAGGCTAAGGCTGTAATGGGCTGTCTGTACCTATCTCTCTCTCTCCCTCTCTCTTTTTGTCGGCCTTTCTGTGGTTCTGTCTGTGGCCGAGTCGAGTAGGCAATATTTTATAGCATTCATTTCGAACTCAGCTCCACCGAGTGAGTCATGCCAGTGGTTCGCCAGGGGAACCAGTCGCCGTCCTCCCTCACACTCCACGTGACAGAGCGTTGTATTCTCAAATTCTCGAATTTTATTCCGAAAAATTCGCTATTATTATTATTAGTCTTCTTATTATGGTTGAGTGTTTGAGTGTTTATTCATATATTATTGTTCTGGCCATGCATCCACCTCATTTGCCACCGCTCCCCGACCCGATAGATAAGTAATCTTATCGGTGCTCTTCACCTGTCCTCCTACTCCCCTTAAGTGGCTTCTTCTCTCGCGATTTTGTATAAGTTATGCTGCTCACTTCTCTCTCCTGCAGTGTTTTTCTGTGGGCAGCTTTTGGTTAATTTCTCATTTTTTGCTGTCGCCCCCATTCGGGGGAGGATGGATGGATGGCGTCTCCCCAAAAGTTCACAGTAAATTATTCAATATACTACCATTTTGGTGTCGATGGCTTCGTTCATTATCTGCACAAATGTGCAAAGGGCGGCCTAATTTGTGTTCGCTGGCGTTGCCGAAGCAAAGGTCGTGCAATCAATAGCCGATATAGCGATAATACTAGTGATATAACTCAACATAGTAACACCATAAATTTCACCAATCGGTTGCACATTTTCCCTAGATTAACGCCCGGCTAAGTAATAAAAGCCCCGGACGCCAAGTCATGGATTAGATGGTATGTATGTTGTGGCGAACACCTGTACCGACTGATTAGCACCATCGCAGAACGGCTGGCCACGAATAGGCGCGAGAGGCGCACTCGAATAAGATCACCTGTACCGAAACTCAAAAGACTTCACACTCCAAGAGCACTTTGTTCAACGGAAGATAAATGGTTTCCATTTCGGAGGAGTGAGAAGAACGAATGGATTTAAGTCTATGCCTTTATTCATGATCTCATCGGATAAACAAACCCGAATCTCCCTCCATATGTTCACGAATATTGCGCCAAACTGGGGACTGCATGCATTGCACAACTTCCATCAAATGAATCGATTCCGTTCTGAATTCGAGAATGAAACAGGAATGGCGAAATATGGAATGCGAAAAATTGAAATTTCGTAGAAATCGGCATGAAGTTCGGGCCCAGGCGCGGGAACGGATGAACGTTAGATTGGACAGAGAGGGAGAGAGAGAGTTTATGAGAGAGAGTTTATGAGAGTGAGAGAGAGACAGGGAAGAAATAACAAGATATGTTTATTTGTACCAAAAGCACTCACGATAAACGAATAACAAAGAAATTAGTATATTTAGCATGAAATGTATAAATACAAAGCAACAACTACAACCAGATGGGACGGAGGCATCAGTGGCAGACAGACAGAGACTTGGGTATTTTTAGTACTGACAACAACAGAATTTAATACAATAATTCAATATAAGATAAATGGAATAATATGCATCCCAATGCCACCAAATCTCCCAGAGACAGACGTCAAGCGAAAAGAGTGTAAGAATTAATTAAATCATCACACAAACAGATAATATATCTCCGAAATCAAGTAAGGCGAAAAAAACAAAAAAAAAAAAAAAACAGAGGGATTTGGATAAAGAACGGCAATGAGAGACAAACAAAAAAACGAGAGATAGAGAGAGAGAGAAAGAGAGGAGACAGAACAGTATATTGAACCGAAAAACTGCACATTTCACGACTCGTGGCCAAAAAGAAACGCGACCCCGAGATTAGATTATGAAGCATAGAAAAAGTATTTCCAAATTGACTCAAAAGCCAGTCACCGAGAGCAGGGAAAAGGGAGAAAAAGATAAATAAAAACGAGCTAGAACGGGAAAGAGAAAGCGAGTAGAACAATCCCGGTTTGTGACCCACGAAACAACGAAAGATTTAAAGGGAGCGACTTTTGGCGGAAAACAAAGCAATTTCCCAACATACTCTGGAATAATTTATAACGAAAAAAAAAAAGGAAAAACTCTGAAATGGAAATGGAATGCAATCTAAATACGGGGAAAATATCCAAATTTTTTAACCGGAAAGGCAGCCAAACGGCTGTATGATGAAACGAGTATAAAACAAAACAAAGAATCAACGGGGTTGATGGCGGAAATGCAGCTGAAAAATAACACAAATTGCCTTGAGACCAGAGGAAAGCGTTTACCGCAGAGAAACGGGTTGGGTGGAGCGGCGGGGCCGGGGCCGGGGCCGGGGCCTGGTCCGAAATCACCTTCGACATTCAGGGCACAAACACATGGGTTTGTACATTGTACAAGTGTTCAGAAATAAAATAAAGACTGCTCGAGTTACTCGAGCCAAGAAGAGTGAACTTTCGGCGATTTCTTTGGGAGCCAAAACAACGTGAGCTCATCATGGGCCCAGTTCAGCCTGTCGGCAGCTCTGCTGGGACCTGTGGGCCTACCGCGAGTGAGAACGCGAATGAGCACGCGAGTGCAAGCGGGAGCGTGGCCGAGTGTGAAACTGAGTGGACGGAGGAGGGAGGAGGGAGAGCGTATTTTACTAGAACTGCGGAAAGGCGAAATACATTAAACGAATGCAAACGGAACAAAAACAGACTTGAAAGAGCTTGATGAGCTGAAGAGTAGGCAGAGGCAGAGGCAGAAGCGAACCCTGAAATCGATGGCAGTGGCGAAACGGAAGAAGACACAAGTGTGGAAGAAACAACACAACTTAGTTGACAACAAAGAATAGGCCACGAAGGCCATCTGCGGGTGCTGCGGGCACTGAGTCGAGTGGGAGGCGACTGAGGAGATGTGGCTGATTGCGCTGATTAGTCAAAACTTACATCACTGTAGCCGTGGATTTCGGGAGCATCGTCGGGCGCCTCGGCCATGTTGTTGATCAGTTAATCAGGGGGAGCAAAGCAAAGACGAACACAAGAGAAGAATACGGAGAACGCACCGAGGAACCGCCCGAGACCGTGATACAGAGGCAAACAATCAGAGCGGCCGTAGTAAAACGAGCACCGGAACTCGTGGCCCGCGAGCCGCGATGAAAGCGGGAGCGATAATGCAGCGATGAAGTAATTCGACTTTGGCGAAAAGTTCTCTGCACTCTAGTAGGCGACCACGACTGCAAACACTGCGACGGCGGGGAGATGATGGCGGTGGCGGAGGACAGAAACACCGTGGTGAATCTCGTAAATAACTCCGCGAATGGAGGAACAGGCGCAGCACGACGAAAGAACGGGCCAAGCGCAGCACGAGAACTGGTTTTAAGAAGAATTCCCTTGGTGTGGGTTTATTTTTCGTTTCGGTTTGCTCCCAACTGGCTCGGCACGGCACAGCGCGGTCGCGATGGCAGGAGGAGTGGGTGGAGAATGAAATGGCTTCGGTATTCACGCACTCACACTAATTAGACGATCAATTAATTATATGCAGATATTTGTTTTCATCATAATTTCAATTTTGACTCTTCTCTTGCCCCTGCTCTTTTTCTTTTTCTCTTTCTGAGCAATTACTTTTTCTGTTGTTCTTCGTCTTTCACTATTCTTGTTGTACTGCTTTGGGGCTCGCTCTCGCTCACACTGTTTCTCCCTCTCTCAATTGGCACAAGAAAACTTGACGAAGCTCTCGAATTTCGTCGTCGTCGTCGTCGTCGTCGACGACGTTCGCGCATTCATTTCAGAGGCACAGCCAGAAATTCCTTCGAAAGAATATTTTGATTAACACATTTGAATGAAAAATAAAATAAGTGCTAAATGCAAACTACGACAACGGCACTCAGGCGCACACAAACACACACGCACACTAAACGCTCTGCGGTGATAAATAGAATAGCAACAACACGGGGAAAAACGTCGCTGGCTGCTGTTTCGGTTGCTGTTGCCGCTACTTCTACTACCGGAACCCGCACGTCCGACGCGCTCTTCAAGACTGAACTCGACCGTCGTGGAGAGCTCGGCTGAACCGCGGTGCGAAATGTCATCTGGCCCGACTCTCTCTGTCGACACGCGTGTTGCGTCGCTGTCGACGTCGCCGTTTACGTTGTGGTCGCTGTCGCTGTCAGTGGCACCCTCACTGTTAATGGGAAGAAGCACCAGCAGCAGCAGCTTTTTCGTCGAATTCGAGGCACCCGAAGCTTTTTGCCTTTTCGTCCAATCCGGCCTCCCCCCATCAATGCCCCAAACGCAATGCGAGAGCAACGACCAGCACAGAGAGGAGAGCGAGCGAGTTAGAGTGACGGAGTGAGAAGGCGTGAGCAAAGGAAAACAAAAATCAGCTGTTTTGCTGTGGGGAGTTACTGAGTTGTGTGGCGAGTGTTGATTGTGGACTGGAGGGTCTCGTCCGGTGTTGCTGTCGTTGTCGTTGTCGTTGGGGGACGGCGTGGTGGGGAACGGGACGGGGCGCCTCTGTTTCCAATTGACTCGAGAGCGACGATCAAGGGTATCGTATCGGTCGCCAATTAAGGCCAGTTTGGAGCGCTGCACCATGTGGCACGGCTCACGGTGCACGGCGTATGTGGAACGTGCAATTAATTCCGAGTGTTTTGTGTTTTCACGCTGTGTGTACGACGCGACGTGACGCTCGCTCGCTCGCTCGCTCTCTATTTAACGCTAGTTTATTTATAGCCATCTCTCGCTCGCTCGCTCGCTCGACTTCTCCCGACACGGCAACGCCTCAAGCGGGCGAACCGAACCGAAAAAATAATAATAATAATGTAAATCGAGGAGTGGAGAATAGAGAAGATATTAATTTTCCGGAAACCCAGGAGCTAATTGAAGAGCAAGGTCTTGACGTCGACGACGACGAGTCGTCGCTAGGAGGCGGGTTCTGTTGTTTACATCGCTCGTTACAACGTATTCCGCTAGTACGAGCGATTCAATTACACGGAACGATAAGCGAGCTCAGCTCAGCATTGCACAACAAAGATCGCAGACCCCAAGCGAATCGGGTTTTGCCCCTGAATCGCATCACGGGCACCCCTGACCGAAGGGACCCGATCTACAAACGAACCGAAACGAATCCATCCAACGTCGAATATCAGGAGACACGACGATTTGTGACATTGATTTCTATCGTTCGTTCGTGGCATTATCTGTCTTTTATACGCGATCATAATTATTATCGCGAACTGGGCGTGACTCATGGGAATATGATTTGTTGTGAAATAACAACAACTTGTCAGCGACTCCGCCCCAGTCGCCGGTCGCGACTGCCCGTCGGGCTACGGGACCCTGTCCGGCACTTTGCAGCACGGGCAGTCGACGGCTATTTATAACTATTTGCAGAGCTAATTATGAGACCGGTGATAATCGAACGAGCGACCACCTGTTATCAAACAAGGCGTCTCAATTGCACCGCTGAATCGCCGTATCGGGGCCCGGATTTGATTGATGGATCGGTTCGTTCAATTGGGTTTTGCGTGCCGCCCACGTCGACGCTTGCTGCTAATCGCGTACGCGGTGCGCTCGTTCAGGCTTGGGGGGTTCTGGTGGAAGATGGAAAGTGATTTGCACTTGTCGAAATGTGCTAATGGAATCGACACCGCGAGAGAAGAGGCCAAAGACCCGAGAACCGCGGCAGGAACAACCCAATTAATCACCGGCAGGCGATTCGAAATATAGCCATATATCGCGATAATCGGGTATTATCGAGATATTCAGTTACTTCTCCACTCCCAATACCAACTACTTGCGATGTCAACAAAACGTAACTAAAAATCCTCCCTAATAACTGCGATTCCTACAGGTTTCTCTCTATAGGTTATCGGATACAGAAATCTTCAAAACCTCTCGAGATACCCGTTGCTGCGACAAACGAGACGTCGACTTTCCCGAGCCAGGGACAGACATGTCGGTACGAGTGGCTACGCTGTTATCTTATCAGCGCAATAATCAAACACCAACATTTTCGTAATTCAATTCCGAAACGTTTCGGAGTCGCGCCTGCAACGAAAGCTAACACCATATTGAGGACTGAGACTGAGGCAGAGAATTTTCTTCGATGCTGGCGATTCTCGGGAATAATTGTTTCGTGTACTCAATTACGCGGTCGAGGGGACGTAATTAATTATTACAACAGCACAATAACTATTACTAGTAAGGCAACGTCTGTCAATCACAGAACGATTAATATTCAAGAATCGTAAACTCACTCTCGCCCTTCTGCCTCCCCATTCTCACTATTCCTCATTCCTCTTCTCACTATTTCCCTTTCAAGGGCGACTAAATTCATCCGATGACAACGGCGATAAAAGAAAGCAGATTAGAGACTGCAAAGATGCTAATGATTACCACAATGCAGCAATTCCCGTGTTCGACTTTGACTCCACGGTTTGCAAGGCAGGAACTTTCAGAATATTAGAGCAATAACAACTGGCAGTAGGAATAGTAGGATGGATAGGAATGCAATGATCACATTTTTGTTTTTTATTTCATTTTATTTGATTTTGTTAGTAAGTATTTCTGGTATTTTATATTCCGTAGGTATTTTTCCTAATTGTTTGTTTTTTCGAAGAACTCAAATGTTGAGACAAGTGAAGTTCGCTGTTTTGTTTACAAAGTCGAGCAATCGGATGAATAAAAAACCCGCTCGGACGAAACACATTGTGGCGATTAATTTAAGTGCCTTTGGCGAATTAATCAATGTTTGCTAAGAAAATATTTGCATGGGAGGAAACCCACTGCGTACTCACCACGGTGGCCAGCGATCGGCGCGGCGTGTGTCCGTTTCCATACTCCTGGCTCGTGGTCGAGAAGCGGCGCTGCTGGCCGGCCACGGAGGCGGCGCGACGACGCGGCGGCGGCCTTGGCGCGTCCCCGGTCCCGGGGGACGACGCGGAAACCAAGCCAGCTGAAGTGGCCGAGACTGAGGCAGCGGCGGTCGCTGTGGCGGTGGCGTTGGCGGTTGCGGGGCGGCTGGACATGGCGCTTCAGACACTTCGGGGCGAGTGAGCGAGAACAGAGACAAAGAATGCAAAGTGAGAAGAAATGCGAGATCGCATCGACACGGCGACAGGGCTTCAGGGGAGGCGCACGGGGAAGGAATTCCAGCGACGAGCAGCTGGTTGAACAGTTCAGCGTAGAGAGAATGGGGGAAAACCCGAAGAACAGAACCGGGGGAAAATGAAAATGGAGGAAGAGTAAAACTCGAGAGTTGAGCGGGTCGACACGACAGACAAGTGACAGCGACCGACGGGCGGCGGCCGGTGGAGGAACCAACTGGAGTCGACCGACCTCGTGATGCGACAGGAAGCAGGACGGGATGAGGCAGAGGACGGACAGGCAGACGACGAGCGGACAGCGGAAAAAGAAGTGACAGACAATAAAGCAAGCGGACAAAGCAGCCAACGACGGGCAGCAACGGTGGCGGCGATAGCGGTGGCAGCAGAAGAGGAGACGGGCAATAAAAACCCAGCTACGAAGGCAGAAATTGTGTGAACTGGCCTGTGAAGCGAGAGCGGACAAGCGGCCAGGCAGACGGACAGACAGCCAGACAGACAGCGGACTTCGGCGAAATTAGCCAAGCGTGAATTTATGGAAATGACTAGAGGTGCCGATGGTGGACCAGGAGTGGGCTGGACGTGCAAAGGAAGCGACGACTGGCGGTCGGCTGCGGACCCGATGATAATGCAAATGAATAAAATCCACAATCTCGCAGACGACCGAGAGTCTGCGGTTAAACCTTAGAGATGGGGCGGAGGTGTCTGAGCACAAGTGACCGATAATTGCAGCAAACTTTGACCTCTGTCATTCGCACCGCGTAGCAGACGGCTAGGAGTGGTGTCCGGGGAACGCCTTACGTTTCTCTTAGATGATTCCGGTCGATTCACTCGATTCTCCAACTTCTTTCCGACACCTGTTTCGCACAAATTAATTACGCAATTTCGCTATGAATTTTCATTAAATTCGCACTTCAACAAGAATTTTCACAATTTTTTTATATCGAAATCTATTTTTTGCTCGTGTGAATTTTTCTATTTCTGCTTCCGCACGTCTACGGCCGTTTCTTTTGTTTGATTTTCTCACAATTCACCATTGAAACTGTTTGTTTACATTTCTCTTTATCGGGTTCAGAAATGTGTTTATCAATTTTTTTCACAAGTACACAATTTTTAAACTGAATTTGTTTTGTAAATTTAAAGAATAAGAAAAACGCGTAGCCGAATTTTTCATTTGTTGGCTCGCTTGTTCTACTCGATTTCCTCAGACAACGTCCAATCGTAAGATGTCAAAAATTCCAACTGAAAGTTTCCGAGAACAAATCTCACAATCAGTGTTGCAAAGGCTCGGATAAGCGCCTGATATTCAAACTAAATTATGTCTATATCTAGTTGGTATATATTATTTTTTTTCAAGCTGATCACCTCTATGTATTATCCAACATAATATAAGAATTTATTAATATATATCCGTATGCTGATATGTTTGATTTTATGATTTATTAAATAAGTGTCGTTGCTTAAAACAGTTCTCTGTTGAATTAGAAGAGCTTTCGAAGCGGTGATAAGACAAACTAGATCGTGTATTAATGCCATCGCCCTATAATACACGTATTAGAAAGAGAGAAATATATGAAGACGATCTTTAGGTTTTTCAGAGCTGCCATATTGCCATATTCTCATATTGATATCAAATTGAAAAGGATCATGTCTACCCATAAATATAACTTTTCATAAATTCATATACATTTATATTATTATCACAACTATGGTTTGGAAAACTTAAATTTCGATGAAGATAATATGTTTCAAATTTTGGCATCACTGGCGAATATGAAAAATTCTCAACTGTCATTGCTGTCACTTATTGTTTTCTTTGTATTGTTTACCTTTTTCTCTGATTTGCTTTGACGAATTCTTAACGCATAATAATTGATCCTTATACTGAATAATAGTCTCTTAAAATGTTTAATTCGATAGTGAAAGCGGGTGTGTTCAAGCACATCACCTGCCGTAATAATATTTACCCGCGGAGCAACGTACAACGGCAACGAGTGCCTGATGAATACGTCTTCTGGTCGGAATCGTATCCGGAATACGCTCCACCCGAATATACGTCATCACACATCAATGGGCAACCGTGGGCAGATCCAGAACTGAGCTGTAACACGTTTCAACCTCAGTGGAATGGTCTGGATGGCGTTGTTAATCGTGTGTCCCAAAATGGGGTTTACAATATTGAAAACGGACTCCCCTTGAATCCAATCGGAAGGACAGGTCTAAGAGGAAGAGGTTTGTTGGGACGATGGGGTCCGAATCATGCAGCAGATCCTGTGGTCACGAGGTGGAAGAGAGATGGAACGGGAAGTATTGTGAAAAATCCAGAGACTCAAAAGTGAGTTGTAAGCATTTATTGAGTAATGAAAACATTTGAAGAAAATTCTTTACTTAGATCGATTTTGGAAATGGTTGCCATTCAACGACACGACAATAAAATGTGGGCTATTCCTGGTGGCATGGTGGATCCCGGTGAATTGATTAGCACAACGTTGAAAAGTGAGTTCATGGAGGAGGCTTTGGATAGTTTCGGTGGGTTCAATACTGAATTTAAAATATTGTTATATTTGATTATACGCCTTTTCAGAGAATAAAAAGATGATTGAGGATTTCTTTTCCCACGGCTGTGAAATTTATAAGGGTTACGTAGACGACTATCGGAATACGGATAACGCTTGGATGGAGACGGTGGCATTCAATTTCCACGACGAGACAGGCCATCAGGTGGGAAAACTGAAGCTCTCAGCAGGAGACGACGCAGCCAATGTTAAGTGGATGGAGGTTCACGGGAAGTTGAAACTCCATGCGAACCATATCGATATAATTGAACAAGTGGCCAAACGCCTGGATGCTCATTGGTGAATGAGAGGAAAGGAGTGGAGACAAAATTGTATTTAAAATTTTATCAATAAGCCATAATAGAAAGAAATTCTTTAGTTTTGGTTTTTGAATTACTTCCGAATTGGCAGCACTGTATTTAGTATCTTGCAGCTAATTCTGTTTTGACGTTTCTGAACTGTCAGCTCTCTCGTGTTCGTTATCACCTGTTGTTGTGGTATGTGAGTCCCAACTTGTCTGGAGTTTTGTTGACTTCTGCAGTGATCCATGCAATTGCAAATATTCCGTACATTAACCAAAACGATTCCCACAGTTGGATTACGAAGGATGGCTCTCTTCAAGCAGGTACTGAATCCCATCACAGGAGTCAATCAATGGGACACGCGCAACGACGATTATGACTACCACCAGGAAGTGGCAAACGCCGGTTTCGGTGATATGCTGCACGATTGGGAGCGTAATCAGAAGTACTATGCAGCTCTAAAGAAGACCATTGCGAAAATGCACGCCGAGGGGCAAGAAGCTCACGTGCTGGACATTGGTACGGGGACGGGAATTCTCTCAATGATGGCAGTGTCTGCGGGTGCTGATTCAGTGACTGCGTGTGAGTCGTTTCTTCCGATGGCCCATTGTGCAGAACGTATTTTGGCGGCAAACGGCATGAAGGATAAAGTGAAGCTGGTTAAGAAACGGTCGACCGACCTGGTGGTTGGTGATGATCTATCCCGCCGTGCCAATTTGCTTGTCACTGAGGTGCTGGACACGGAACTTTTAGGTGAGGGAGCTATTGGTATCTACAATCATGCTCACGACAAACTGCTGACTGACGATGTCATATGCATTCCGGCGCGTTCCACATGCTATGCTCAGGTGGCCCAATCTCCGTTGGCGGCACAATGGAACTCCATGAAGATACTGTCGAACTTAGATGGAGACGTGCTCCTAAAACCACCTCCAGATATAAAAGAGTGTAAAGGCGAAGCTGGTCTCCATGATGTGCAACTCTCTCAACTGCCTCTGGAACAGTTTCGTCCACTCACTGAGGCAATACCTATCTTTGAGTTTGATTTCAATAGGAAAGAAGCACGTGAAACCGACAGGAGCCGGAATATAATTGTGAAAGCGCTTGGTCCGGGGTCCACGGACCTTGTGTTCTACTGGTGGGATATCAAGATGGATCTAGAGGGTGAAATAGTACTGAGCTGTGCTCCGTTTTGGGCACATCCTGAGTTTCAGGAACTATCAAAGCGGAAAGGAAAGCAAGTTCCCTTACCGAATGTGGTGCCTTGGCGTGATCACTGGATGCAGGCTATCTACTACATACCAAAGCCGTTGCAATTGTCTCATTCGAATGCCGAGTTTGTGCTCTCTTGCAACCATGACGAGTATTCTCTTTGGTTCGATGCTTTTAACTCTGAGGGAAAAGAAACGAAACGCATTCCTCGCCACAGTTGTACATGCAGCCTTCATATGACCTACTCGCGCAGTCGTATTGGCCAAATGAATCAATCTTTGCGCAACAAACGTTACATGCGATACTTAGAGGAGTCCATTGGTAAGGATTCGAACGTTCTTGTTCTGGGGGACGGTTGTCTCCTAGGTGTAGCAGCCTCCAAGTTAGGAGCAGCGTCGATCATCAGCTACGAACCTCATCGATTCTCGCGTCGTTTCATGGAATCAACAGTGAAGAACAATGACATCATCAACATTCAATTCATTGATAATTTGGAAGTCATTCAGGAATCAAGGCTAAACGAAATAACACACGTATTCGCCGAACCTTACTTCCTTACTTCCATTCTACCTTGGGACAACTTTTACTTCGGAACTTTGATACAAAAGATTCAGGAGCGATTAAGCTCATCAGTTAAAATCTGTCCTCAATATGCGCGCATCTTTGCCCTTCCTGTGGAGTTCTTGGACCTTCATAAGATTCGCACTCCTCTAGGCACGTGTGAGGGCTTCGATTTGAAACTTTTTGACCAAATGGTAGACGTAAGTTAGGTTTGTTTGTAAGTTTCTCTGAATATAATAAACGAAATTTGTTGTTTTAGTCATCCATGTCGTTGGCGCAAGCGAAAGTGGAGGCACAACCGTTATGGGAATATCCTTGTCGAGCATTGTCCGAGCCTAAAGAAATTCTCGAAGTATCATTTGTAAACTTCAGTGAAACGAAAGCGATGTCTGGCGAGGTCAGCATAGCAGAGTAAGTTAAATATTTAAAAAAAAAAAAAAATACAATAATATCCTATCTTCATATTTCGTATTTATAGATCTGGCACTTGCAATGGTATCGCCTTATGGGTCGATTGGCATCTTGACGACAGCCAGAGTCCAAAGTCAATTGTCAGCAGTGGACCCACTGAATCCATACAACCAGGTGCGTTCGTCAAATGGGACATGTTTGTGCGCCAAGGTGTCCATTTGATTGGCCATGCGAAGAAAGTGCAAAAGAACCAAAGCAATGTGCGGTGGTCAGTGGACTTCAAGCCATCCGTTGGAGAAATCAACTTCAACTTCGAAGTTAATGCTAATCTATAAGAATAAAAATGCCCTTGAAATACGAACAAACACACACGAATTTATTGTTAGAGACCTTGATAAAGTGCACAAACAAAATTCAAATAGGTATGAATGTGAAAATATTTAGTTCTTCGGTATCTCCTGTTCCATTTTGGTCAGCACAATATTTCGCTCCGTTTGCCCGCTGGGCGATGCTTTCTGTCCAAATTCTCCTCCCTTAAGGCGCTGACGCAAGTCTAAGGCACGAATATCGGTCATCAGCGAGTGTTGCTTGTTCTCCAGATCCACATCGATCTTTTGAGCATGTTCCTCCAATAGGTTGTAGTTAGTCTTCGCCTCGTCAATTTTGTCCATGAGATGGCGGCGAATAGCCCGCAGTTTCTCCACTTCCAAACAGAGCTGATCGTGGGCTGCGTCCAAGCAAAGCTCAATGCCTGATCTCTGAGCACGATTCTCAAGACGCGTTTCGGCTAATTTAAGTCCATCGGTTTTGTCACGCAGAGCCTGCTCCAAAGTCTTTATCTCGCAAACGGCCCTCTCCATCTCTTCTTTCATCTGAGGGGAACAGATGTGATCAAAATAAAATCAACAAGTAAATAACAATCCACCTTCATTTGCTGCCACTCCAGCTCGTTGCGGGCACGCTGGGTTTCAAAGATTCGTTTGCGAACGGTGTGTTCGGCCCGTTCCTGCTGCGAGATCAGCATATTGCGAGCCTTCTCGCGGCACACAAACAACGACTCACGTATGGCGTACGTGTCGGCCAACTCGTTCTCCGCCAATTGCTTCATGTTCTTGGTGTGTTCCAGCCATCCTTGGTAGGTCGTACAACTGCGGAAAATCAAAATTAAAATCAATATGTCGTATATGGTCTCGACAAACGCGAAAAACTTACTTCTTTGGATTCCTTGTGGGATCCGGTTTGTATGTGATGTTCGCAGCGAATTTGTTCATTTCCAGCTGCGTCATATCCAATTGCTCGGCATCGAACTTATTCTCAATCTCCAGGCCGATCTTGAACTTTACCTCTTCCAGGCGACACAGTTTCTCCCAAGCCTTGTGGCACTGATCGGCCAGCAGGCGTTGATTGTTCTCCACCACGGCTAACTCGTTCTTGATCTCAGTGTCGGCATCGTCGTAGGTCATCTCGGAGCCCAGACGACAGTCACGCATAGTCAAGCACTCGGCGATGACGCTGATAGGTGTCTGCATGGCATCCAATTCACGTTCCGTTGACGCCTTCTCCTCCCTGAGAAGGGCCATCTCGCGTTCGATGCGCTCGAAGGTTTTGGTGATCGTGTCGCGCCATCGATTGAGCTCCGAAATTCTGAAAAAAAAGGCCTTGAGGAACTGCATACGGGTAGAAATCATCTCGCCGCTCACCGATCGGACAAGGCTTCGTTGGTCTCATAGTTGGTCCAATCGCCCTCTATGCGCGTCTCGTTGCGTAGTGATCGTGAGCTGTGCCGGATTTCGAAAGCGTCGTTGCGTCTGGCGTCCGCAATGTTCCGTAATTGGTTCACACGTGAGTTCCAATCGGAGAGCGCCAGGTGCTGAAGAGGCTTCTCGAGAGTGATCACAGAATTAAAGGCCATAACTCAGTTAAATTTTTCGTTTATTCGAAGAATATGTAAATAATATCTATAAAAATAGAACAACTTAAAACGTTCACTTTTTTAATTTGTTTGGAAATTTATTGAGAGAAAAGATGTTGTTTGCTGGAATTTAATTCTCAATTGAATTTCAAAGAGTTTGTTAAAAATTCCTTTGGAGTGCACTTTTCGATTAAACATGAACCGGTTCCCAAGGGAATGTGGTCCGAGAGTTGTTTCTAGGATTCAGGTCGACTGGGGTGGATGGAAAGGTAAACATTTATTGGACAAAACTTTGAAAGTTGCAACCGTTGCCATAGAGGCTTTTCTTTTATAGCTTTGAAGAGTATTATAATATAAATGTTATATGGTCAATAACAGGAAATTAAATGATAGCTCTAAATTTTCATATCCTGCAGGGATGCAAAAATTGGCATCACTTTTTCCCTACTTCCAAACGGAAGCACCCATCTCTTTCACAAGCAACTTCGCAGTCATTTCAATTTGACGCATTCGTTTTGACATTTCGAAAAAATAAAGAAAAAACTATTGCAATTCGCGAATTTTCGAAAATCTTCAGTGGAAAAGTTACACACAGGAGAAGTGCACACAAGAGTCGAAAAAAAGTAATTGAATTCTTAGCTAAAAACTATAGATTTTAATTATATTTGACTAAAAATTCATCATATAGGACTGAGGATGCTTTATGTGTTGATACTCTTAGCAATATATCATTAAAATATTGCAAAATAATTTTTTCTTTTAGAAAAATCGAAGCAAAATCGAAAAAAAGTCGGTGCAGTCAACCGAGTGAGCAGGCAAGCTGTCAATTTTTCGGATCGGAGCAATCGGACAGCAAGAGAGACAACACGAGAGTACACAGTCATTCCACGACACTTGCTTGTGCGTTTGTGAGAACGAGAGCAAGGCGAAGTGTGATTGAGCACGAAACGGCGAAAAGCAGAACAAAAATAGCAAAAACCACAATGGCGAATCCATCGAGCACCGGTGTTGGTAAGAAATTCCACAATAATTTAATAATTTTCCCACAGATTTTCTCCAATTAACTCAATACACAAACGAATTACTAAAATTAAAATGTTTTTGCACGTGTGAGTCATCAAATTCAGTGCTTTCCACCGCGTCGAATCTGTGAAAAAGCTAATGAAAAAAGTTGAAACAATTTTTTTCCACAAAACGTGAAAGAACTGACGGAGCTCCGATGAATGTTAAGGACGGACAAGGAAGATGTTCATGTCAACGGGACGACCAACTGCAACTGCCACATAAGACATAGAAATGTTGTTAGGAATAAATGATTCCCAAGTTTTCCAGGTCTCCATTGCACTTTGCAAAATAATCTCGGGTGCTAATTACATTGCAGATCGCATGAACTCCGCCCTCTTTGCTCGCTGATGACGTTTGCTCGTCGCTTGATTGACTACCTTTCATCCCACCGTCTGGACATTTCGTCGGATTGGCTCATCAGGAGTTATCCGACGTACTGGACACTTAGCTACTTCTCAGCCCTTTGGCTCTTCCCACCCTTTCCTACACAACAAATGACTTGACATTTTTTACGGATCTCTGACATGAAAATGTGCAGTTTAATAATATTTTTGATTTTCCTTTTGCTTTCAAATACTTATCATTTAATTAAATTACAAACGTTGAATTCTTACTTATTGCACTTCTTTGACTTTCTTTCGTGGTACTAATAGTTGGGTTTGACTTCCGCATCCGTCCGTCATAATTCCATGCTCAATTCTACATTTGCTTTCGGTTGGTTCTTTACTGCCTCACAACTGCACCCCCTTCTCAGCTGTGGCCGTCGAAATGCTTATTCATTCCTATGCTCCGCTGCGTCATCTTGTTTTGTTCTCCTTTCCACTGTCTGATGTGGTCACTGCACACGAATTTGACGATGGTGCATTCTGTAGAATTTATTAATTGGTAGATTCGCAATTTAGGTATAGGAGTTATGGTGTTGTAAAGAAAAGAAATATGAATTTCATTAATGGTATGTTTTTATTATTTTCGAATTTGCTTCTAGTGGTTCCCAGAAACTTCCGCTTGCTGGAAGAGTTGGATCAAGGCCAAAAAGGCGTTGGAGATGGCACCATCTCGTGGGGTCTAGAAAACGACGATGATATGACCTTAACATACTGGATCGGCATGATCATTGGTCCCCCCAGAGTAAGTTAAGAGATTATAATTATTGGTGGAAGTCTATTAATTGGTCTTTCGGCTTGTTACAGACTCCATATGAGAACAGAATGTATTCCTTAAAAATTGAATGTAATGAAAGTTATCCTGATGAACCTCCCACACTTAGATTTTTAACAAAAATTAATATTAATTGTATTAATCAGAGTAATGGTGTGGTAAGTTTCTTGTTATGATATTATTGTTGAAACTGTTATCTTTATTGTTTCATTTGTAATTATTTTTATTTTTTTCAGGTCGATCATAGATTAGTTCCAATGCTAGCCAGATGGAATCGTGAATACACTATAAAATCAATGCTTCAGGAAATACGTAGGATTATGACTTGCAAAGAAAACTTAAAATTGGCGCAACCACCAGAAGGAAGCTGTTTTTAGTTGATCATTGCTGTTGATTCTGCTGTTGCTGCCGTCATTGCTGCTGTCACGACTGTTGCTGTTCCAGCTGCGGCTACTACAGTTGTCATCATAATTTTCGTCGTCGTCGTTGTCGTCGTCGCTGTCTCGTCTTCTCTTGCGAGAACGTGTTATTATTCTCTTTAATTAAAAAGCAGACATCAATGAAATAAAGTAACATTTTAATCTGAATAAATACCAACAAAAAGAAATTACAAATACAACCAGTCTTAAAAATAAAAATCAATGAGAATACCACAAACTAAAGAAAATACAACAACATATAACGCAATAGATAAAAAAGAAACTATTAATATCGAAATCAAAGGCAACAAACGAAATGCATTGAAATATTATTTTTATTAATGCTTATATTAAA
The DNA here is from genome assembly GCA_947389925.1 of Coelopa pilipes. Lineage (NCBI taxonomy): Eukaryota > Metazoa > Arthropoda > Insecta > Diptera > Coelopidae > Coelopa > Coelopa pilipes. Next base: position 36,094,439 of record OX376699.1, on the reverse strand, counting down.
AAAGAGAAACTATAATTTAAGTCTAAAAAAACGTATTTAAAATACATAAGATCCATATTACAGCAACATACTAAGCGAATTACGTAAATCACAATATGATGATTTGCGAACAAAATTAATAAAATATAATAAATGCATTTTGTTAGACTATTAACTCCAAATTAAGTTGTTGCTCGTTTCAGTCGTCCTTTGAGATAAAGAAGAACACATTTATTTAGCATTCGTACTTTGCTTTTATTAATAACTTGTTTTTCTTTCCTTAATTATTATATTACTATTATATATAAAAACAAAAATAAAATGCATTAAAATTCAACAAGAAAACACAACCACACGTACATTTATTCTTTCCAAATAACTGAATATAAATAGAAACACATGAACATGAATGTTCGTAATTATATATACTAAAATAACATAAACATAATAAAACCAGAAATAGAACGAAGCAAAGAGAATTAAACATTTAAGCCTATTATTATAAACGATACAAACAAACGTAAGCATTAATAATACAAAAGGATATATAATTTAACATGACATGATGGTAAAGAAACGGAGAAAGATATAAATGATATAATTAATTATTATAAATAAAACGATTTAAATGAACTAAACGAATTTCTTAGGTTATTTCAAAATAGGAACCACTAGGCAATGCTAATTGACGAGGAATCAAGTTCATGTAGTTACCATCAGAAGCGATTTGCAACTATCATCACCGTAAATGTTTTATAATCAAGTTAATTCTTTTCATCGTTGTTTCTTCGATAAGGGTCATTTATCGAGCCTAAAATCAATATGCAATATTCTACGTCTTGTTAGTGAAGCTTTCCTAATCTGCGGCTCTCCTTTATAGAAACATTTTATATAACAATCTACATTTTATGAAAAGAAAACAACCTATAATTTTGATAATTATTGCGATTCGTCGTAGAACAAAATATTTTAACATTTATTTTAAAAACTCCTTATATGAAAGAATAAGTAACTGTCAATTAAACATTAGGGTTCACACAATGTTTTTTGTTCTGCAATAAGAAGTAAGCAGCATTTCTTATCTTATATATATGTTAATCGTCATGTATTGTTCGTGTCTTCTTGAAATTACATGGAACGAACGAAGCAAAAATATTTAAAATATATGTGAGTTTAATGAGAAATTCGAAATAAATAATTATTGCAAGTTAATTGTTAACCCGTTGAACTTAGTGATTGCAGTAATTAAACAATATTGAAATAATGTTCACTTTCACCACTGTAATTTGGTGAAAATCTCCCATCGGACAAACATGACAATGTGATTATTTGAATTTTGATTTTCAATCGTTCAAATTTTCGGTTTGTAGCTTTAGTTTTTTATTTATCATTACGTTAAATGTAATCTTTATTTTAAAATGTAACAATTCTTCTAATTTGAGTGTTGTTGTTGAAATTGTTGTAGCTGTTCTTGTTGCTGATTTATTCCTTATAGTTGAATTCTCTTCGTCACCTTAGGTTATTTTAGCATACTGATGGCAAATCGCTTTTTCTTTAGTCTGATTCTTGAGGTGTTGGTTGTGAAGTGAAGAAGAAGAAATTATGCCACTGTGCGGTTTAGTAATAGTTTACTTCTCCTTGGGGGCAAAAACGATCTTCCTCGATTTCAATGTAGACCACTTGTGCCTCTTAATGTAGTAGGAAATGACTGTCAAGAATGTCAGAATGCCAAATACTTTGATGATCATCTGTTTGCGCACATCGTGCTCTGGCTCCGATGTCCACTTCAAGAAAGTAGCCACATCCTTGGCCAACTGACTGGCAGTAGCTGGGGTACCATCCTCGTATTCAATGACCTGTAAATATCAAAAGTTTAATAAAAATGTTTAGTCTCTGTTAATTCATGTCGTACCTCGTTGTATAAAACTTGGGCCATCGAAATGGCACCGCCTGGGAAGTAGGGATTGAAGTACTGTCCCTCACGCAAGACCACGCCAGCTGGGGGATCGAAGTAGCCAGTTAACAATGAGAAGATATAATCTTCACCACCATGGCGAGCCGAAACGATGTAACTCAAATCTGGTGGGTAGGCACCGTTATTGGCAGCACGTGCAGCTTCCTCATTGGGATATGGGGATGGGAAGTAATCGGACAACTTTCCTGGGCGATCAAAGTAGTTGCCATTATCATCAGGTCCATCGCGAACCTAATCAGGAAATAAAATGTATGTAACAAAATTCAAAACTGAGTAGACATTTAAAGAATTAACTAACCATGATTTGCTCAGCTTCAGCTTTAGCTTCGGCTTCAGTGTGCGAGACACCGATCAAGTTGCGGTACGCAATGTAGCGCATCGAGTGACAGGCAGAGCAGACCTGCTTGTATACCTCGTAACCACGGCGGATACTGAAATCAAGAGTAATCGATAGTCTTTTTTAATATTCTCGGATTATGGCCGTATAAACCTTTGGTGATCCAGGGAAGCGAGAAGTCCCTTATGGTTCCATGGCATCGATGGTGGGTGAACCTCAGTACCGGATGCTTGGACCGACTGCTCCAGAGCGAAGATCAATGCACCAACACCGCCGGTAATGGCACCAACGGAAGCCAGTAACTGCACCAAAAGAAAAGAAATAAATTAGTAAATGATTTAAAAAAAGGGATTAATTTCTTAGGCTATTATTATTTCTATAAAGCATTTGGTTCCGAAGTAATTCAATCGCTTTTGCCTGCTCCTCCTACACTCCAATACGAATCGTTCAACAACCCAAAAACAAAATGTGTGAGGTTATGTCAAAGCTTCAATCAAGAAAATTATGAAATCCACAGCTCGGCGCCGTCGGACACTCACCTTTTTCTGACCACTGGTCCATGCTTTGGTTGTTGACAGATTGTTAGCCTGTAAATGCAAAAAGTATTGAAATTAAAGACGTTGCACTGCACTTGACACTAGAACACCGAATGAGGTAACAGGGTACAAATTTATTGGTTACATAATTGTGAAAAAAAATTTTTTCATAGGAAGAGCGTCGTAAAAATTGGCAAAGATCACATGAAAGTTAAATGCAAATGAATATTATAAAATTTTGAATTTATTAACAATGATTTGGTAAACAATTTAGGGCACATTACGGGAGGGTTTTGTATTTGAAATTCTTTTGAAAATCTTGTTAAATGTTTGCACAAATCTTCTACTGATGCACGCACTTAATTTTCTCGGGATTTTTAGATCGGGAAGGGAAATTAGGTTCAATGATCGTAAAATACCTGTTGTAAATTGAAAGAGGAGCTAGTTTTAAGCAATTTAGAGCCACAAATTCTTCCTAACGTCGCCGCCATGGTGGCCAGAGAAGGTACAACACGACTTTTTGAAGGATGAAAGAAAATTCGAAACTGGCCTCTTTGACTTCGCACACTCACACTCGGTGCGCGACGTCGTCAATCGGTGTCGGTGTCGTTCGTGAAAAGTGCGTGCAAGTGTGTGCGTGCGTGTGTGTCGTTTCGAACTTCGTCTATGTGACAGCTGTCGACGGTCGAAGTTTAATTCAGAGAGCCAGAAGCAGATGGCATCAGCGAATTATTGCAGTCCATATACATCTATAAGCATGATAATCGTTTCGTTAAGTAATATGAATTTTATAAATCATTTTATATACCATATTGCTCATGAACTTTGTAACTTTCTCTGAATCATCCATTTATAATAAAAGTTGGATTTAAAGTGTGGATGCAGATTTACAAGCTATAGAAAATTAAAAACCAGTTGTTCTGCGACTGTTCAAATTGAGCTTTTCCAATTCGCAGCGACAGAGCTTGTGACAGCTGTCAGCGTATTCACTGCCAACTTTTGGTTAGTCTTTGAATTTGCGGGGCGGTGCAGTCAGTTCTGCGGTCGGTCGGTTTTCTTGTCCCTTCGTCTGCAATTTGTAAAGTGTTTAATTTTTAATATCTGTGTTTTAAATAAGTGTCCACTGGGGTCTTTAATGCCCGATAAGTTCTAGCCTGCAAGGGAAGAATTCGAGTAAAATTAAACTTGCCGACGAAATGCAACGGCATCTAGCGATAGCGTGAGCGATAAAGAATGATCAGAGTACATAGAAGCAAAAGCAGGGGCGAAGAGAAATTGTGCAAAAAAGTGATTTCATTCGATTGTCAAACGAAAGTCAAAATAATAAGTTGCTTGTTTCATATTTATAAATTGTTGTATATAAATTCTCGACGTTTCTTTCGCTACAAAGAAGCAGAAGCAAAATGATGCATTAGTTCGAAATACGTAAATGTAAAAAGTTCTTTCAAAACGAAGCACAAAATTCGCAATTAACAAAACAAAAAACAAAGAAAATGGCCAAGAACCCCATCACTGCTGGAAGCTCGACGACTACTAGCACCACATCAGCCTCAGGCGCTTCGCATCAGGATGTGGAGCACCCGCTGGCCACCAACGTTGGCGGTGACCCGCAGACATCGGCGTCGTCCGATGCCGTGGGCAACACGCCGAAGTTGGACGTGAAGACCGAGGCGGCAGCAGAGACAGAGCTAACGACAGCGGCAGCAGAAACAACGACAGCAAATGCAACAAAAACGGCGACAATAACGACGGCGACGGCGAGTGAGTCACAAGGTGAGTGACGCTCATGAGTTGCCAACCTCTGCTTAAATTCGAGCTGCAGATTTTCAGCTCGTACACATTCAATTATTTCTTTAATGCCTTTGTTTTTTATACTTAAGTTTGTTGTTATTACTATTTCTAATAATTAACACATTGCTCGCACTTCTCGCTGTTTGCTAATTGAGAAACAGAGATTCGCAAGCAACAGGTTCTTGTTCACGCGTGTTTCGTGGAGCTTTTCACCCACACCGTGGTCGTGACGTCACGTTGCCGAGTGCGTTGCCAGCCTCTTTTGGCTGCTGCGCACAGTGGGCCGCCCTTCGTTTCACTTTTGATTTTATCTTTCGTACGAGTTAAGATTAAGTTCGTAATCCCACTAATCGCTGTGTTTTGTGCTAATATTTTGAATTTTTAGTTCAATCAATCTATGTTTTTATTTAAAGAAACTTAGTGTTTGCATCAATTGTGTTTTTCTTTAACGCAGGTTTGTTTTTGTTTTATTACTGTTATTATTCCTTTCTCTGATTTTTAATGTGCATAACTACATCGTTTCTTTTCGTTTATCAAATGCATGCCTTTCGTTGAACTTCCAACAATTAACTTCCCTCCGCTTCCTTGCAGCCGAAGCCAACGCCAGCGCCAACTCGTCGAAAGTGCGAAAGCTGAAAGTTTCCGGCGGTCCATCGCCACAGCCGGAAGAGCCTGTGCTGGATATTAAGTGCCTGCTGCTGGCAGACGCGAGCCTGGACTGCGTACCGTTGCATCTGCGCCACCTGCTCGAGGCCTTCGGCGCGGACTCTTCCACGCTACCGCCCGCCGAGCTGCTGCTCCTGCTCATCTACTGCGTGGCTCTGGAGTGCGGGTACGTGACGACCTCCGAGTGGTCACGATGCAGCGATCGGATGCCACATTTGCCGCCCACCTCGTCGTTCCACTCGAAGAACGTGGCGCGCTTGTCTCGTCTGAAGCCGAACTACAAGATCGGCGATCCAGGACGCACACATCTCTCCATGAGGCTTCGGAGCATTCTACGGACTAGTTCTCAGCTCGACAACGACGAGAGTCAGCGCTTGCTCGATTCCCTGCTGACCTGTCTAGTGAGCGGAGATTTTCTCATTGTCACCTTGACACCAGCGGCTCCCGCGCCGACCATGCCCGGGCGCAGCGTGTGTCTGTCCATTGGGCGGTACGTGCTGAGCACGGCGCCGCCCAAGGGGAAGCCGATCCACCAGCGCTTCCGGAAGCTGGACGAACTGAGCGCTCTCCTGCGCGACGGGCTCTTCGTGCCGATTCGGAATGGGCAGCTGGACGCCCTGGGGGTCGGCGTCTACCCATCGCTGCTCGGGCTGCCCGCCGAGCTGTACGAGAACGTGTTTCGCTACCTCAGTCGCAATCAGCTCAGGAAAGTGGCCAACGTGTGCCGGCACCTGCACTACTTCAGCACCCACAGTAGACATTACCAGTAGGCGTGGCTGCTCTGCGACCATTTAGTTTTAAGGTGATTTTTGGTGATGTTTCGGAAATGTTGGCGTTTCTATTTGTTATAATTTTGGATATGTGATAAGTTGAAAAGAAAAAAAGCAACGAAAAAAATTGCAAATTGTTAAATAATAAAAAATTAAGTCTCGAATCGAATACATTGTTTTCTTTTTTCATTACTATTTTGGAAGTTTTGCTGTTTTAACTATACATTTGTTTTTTTTTTTCATTCTTTATTATTTTTATATTATAATTTTCATTATCCTTTATATATATTTTGAGTTTTTTTTAATTTGATTAATCAATGAAAAGATTATTTTAATTTATTTTAATTTTGATTGTGGTTTTGTCTGCTTCTTTGTTCTAGATGTACCTCAGACCCCATCATCAGAGCCCGATGATGTGTTCTCCGACGAAGAACTAATTGGTGAGTTGGTCTAATCAGATCTGAGGGGGTTGGATCAGTTAATCAAGGGGTTGAATCACCATTTAATCTGTTGGGATCGCAAAACTTCTCAAAATCTCAAAATCAAGGGATTTTTGGTTGAAATTCTTATACGAACCGAATTTCGCATATGGTTCTAAAGAACATCAATTTCGGGCTCGCCACTCGAGTGACTACGACAACGTTCTCCGATATGCATCTAAGAGCACTGTGATAACCTATAAAACTATCTAATCACCAGTTGAATTGGTTCGCTCCCCTTCCCTCTTCCCCCTTCTTGCTCGAAAATAATAATCTTAATTCGAAAATCAAACATCAGAAATTATTTGCCGAGCACGTAAGAAATTATTTTTATGCGTTTAGCGTCTGCGGTTTATATCGATAGCAATTAGTGGGTTTTTGTTTGGAAAGTACACTCCTAAACTACAACAAAAACAACAAGAATAACAACAACAACAACTCCCACTGATGGTACATACTTGGCGAAAGCTTCCCAGCAGAACCTTTTCTCGTTCTTGAGTTCCCGAGTTCTTCTTCTTGTTGTTCTTGTTTGCAATCGAATAAAAAACAGGATCCCTCCTTCACCCCCACGCCCGGATGTGACGACTGCCTCCGACTCCTGTCCCTCCCCTGCCTCCTCTCTGCACATCGCTGCAGCCATCGTTGACGTCGCCGCCGCCGCCGCCGCCGCCGCCATCTTATCAATGTTTAAAGAAAAACAGTCGTCGTCGTCGGTCGGGACGAATTTTCTTGTTGCTTCCGCTGCTCGCCCAGTGCTTGTTTGCGTTCTGATATCGACTTTTTAGCGCTTATCACTGATAACGGTCGACAATTATCACTAGAAGCAACAACAAGAACAATCGCAACAACAAAAGCAATATCAACAATCTTTTTCGTCAACAACAGAAAAACAAAAGAACACACAATCACAAATAAAATACAACAACAACAACTTAGGGGGCAGCAACAACAACAATGTGTGTGTTATCACAAGTCTTGGCCAAATGAAAACGTTGCAGCTCCGGTCGCCATTATGAGAGCCATTTTCAACGCTCTCACTCACACTCACACTTCTCTCTCTCTCTCTCTCTCTCTCACTCGCACTCTGCCACTCTGCTGTATTATGAAAAGCAAAAGTTCTCCCAGCGAGCTTTTCCCACGCTCTCCGCCGGTTCATTCACCCAACAAATGGGTTTCGTCCCGTCCGAACGGGAACCCAGGGATTCGTTGCGAATTTACCAGGAGCAGCGATGCCTTCTTTCTCATTCGCTCCATCTCCTTCGCTTTTGTTCAGGCACTCCTTCTCTCACCTCTCCATTGCCGAGTCTCGATTCAGTCCTTTCCTTTCCTCTGATTCCTCTCATTCTCCCCGTCTAGGTGTCTTTGCCCCGCGGGAAATTTAACCTACTTCTCACCGCGTATTTAGGTTGAACATCATTTGTCTATGGCCGCACAGTGGGCCACGCGGCTGCCTACGATGGGATGAACAAGAGATTTCCCCATCGTACGTCTCTCTGCCCTTCGTAGCATCCTGATTTTTTCGCTTGACTTTCGACTCCATCGTTCGACTGTGAATCGTGGTAGGACAAAAACAGAAAACCGTTTGTCCCAGAAAATCTTGAGCTACTCTCTCGTCTCTCTTTGGCTGGCTCCATTAAAAGCTCTTGCAAAAGCTTCTTGCTTTGTAGCCCATAAATTATGGCCCCAACCGATGCGATGCGATGCCAATCGGGGATTCGTCCTGACGGCCACCGACCGACCGCCCGGAGAAGGAATCGCATTCGGTTTCGGTTTCAGTTTCATTTCGTGCTCTCGCTTGTGCGGTTCCCTCGACTCCCGAGCGACGAGGAGTTTTGCGAGCAGATTCGACGAGGCACCGAGGCGCAAACGGTAACGCGAGTGCAAGGAGTTCCTTCGGCTCCACCCGCCCCACACGGGGCGATTTCCCAATTCGAGAAGCCTGAAAGCTCCAACAGCCCATTGAAGACACCCTCGTCAGCTGTTCGTTGCGAAGTCGTTCCCGGGTGGAAGCCCAGGTCCTCCGAAGCGGTCTCCGGAGACGCTCGTCTGGCCCACTCCGCCCACGTCGCACGCACGACTCGCAATTAAGAGCCCGAGCAGGCGAAGAGTCTTCACTTGTCGGAGAATCGCCTTCTCCGCCTGGTTTTCCTCCGGCCTTTGATCAGTTTCGCATCGTGCTTTGACCAGCGGTAGCTTCAGACGTCCTTTATCGAAGGCAGCCTCGCCTCGCCTCGCCTCGAGGTCTCGTTAGACAGTGTGTCTAATCAGTGAATTTCATGCTGTTTTCTTTGCCGTTCCACGCCGACGTGGATTGGACCGTTCGGCCCTGACCAAGTCGTCGCTGATATCGAGTCGACACCGAATCCTCCTGTCCACCTTGCCCTACCTACTGAGAGCAAACAAGCAGTTGAAATCGAGGGAGAGAGAGAGAGAGGGAGAGGCGAAAAACGGCAAGAAGTGCGTGGAAGAGAGAGAGAGAAAAGGACTGGGATTTCGGTGTGCATGCGGGTCGTCGGACACCGACCGACGGCTACTCCTCGTGTGGCGTGGCAATTAAACAGTCCACGGCACATCTCACAAGTCACCGCCCACGCCCCGCGCTCTTCACACGCCCGTTCTCGCCCCTCGGGTCGGTGTCGGTGTGGTCGATAAGCCACACGTTGGCGATGAGGTCCTTGGTGTTGCCGATGACTGCGATGGGGCCCATAGTGGAGAAATATTGCGATGATGATCATGATTGTGATGATGTTGATGGCGATGTGGATGTCGATGTCGAAGTCGGTCGGTTCGTCGTTGTCGATTCGCTCCTGAAGGCGACCATGGTTCGATGAGCCTTTCGCGATTTTGTTTTTATTGCTCTCGGTGTCAGTGTCGGTGTCGTCGTCGTTGTTGTTGAATTCGGTTGAAATCCCGGCTTCGTGTAGTTTTTTCATCGTGTTCCCCGGTCTCGTTGGAAAATTGGAAAAGTTTTCCGTGACGTGTTGTTGCATCCCCCATGTTATTGTTATTGTTGATGTTGTTGGTGTGAAAAATTAAACCAACGAGAAGAGGAGAGGAGAGAAGAAGAGCGAAGAAAAGCGAAAAATAAATAGAAAGGAGTTGAAGTAAAAACCCACAACCCAGGGTTAAATGCTCAAAGTTTTGATGGCAATTTTGTAGGTGTCTGTGTCTACATGAGTGCGCGTTTGTGTGTGTGTGTGTGACAAAAAGTTTATAATTAAATTACCGTTCGCCATGTCCTAAACGCGAAAGTGAAGCGAAAGCGAATCAAGTGCAGTCCCAAAATAAACCGATCGACGGACGGGCGGACCGACAGACAGCCTACGGGTCGGATCCACGTCCACGATCAGTCGGCAAACTGGATCTCACAACGAACAACGGGCCATGGGAGAAGAACCCCGCCCTCACGACGGCGGCCGGTGGCGCCTCCACGTCCGCTTCCGCCGGAAGTGGGGCCGCCAGCGCAAGCTCGGCTCAGGCCTCCACCTCAGCCGGTGCCACGAATCCCGGCTCAGCCCAGTCGGCCTCACCCGCCGCCGCCGCCAACCCGCCCGCGGTCGCCCCAGCCTCAGCCGCCGCATCAGTTTCTTCCAGTGCCAAGTCCTCGCATCACCAGCTGCAGCAGCAGCTGATGCAGCACCTGCAGCAACGGCAGCAGCAGCACCAGCAACAGACGCTGCACCACCACTCGTCGCTCCATCACCATCCGCACCATCATCCACAACAACCAACCCAGTTGCAGATGCAGTTGCAGACGCAGGTCCAGGGCCAGCAGCAGCAGCAGCAGCATCAACAACACGCTCACCAACATCTGGCCAGCACGCAGCAGCAGCGACAGTTGCAGCACCAACACTCGCATCCCCCGCTGGTCTCGCACTCGTCGCACTCGCATCCGCCGCTGCAGCACCACATGTCGCTGGGAAGCCATCACTACCAGACCGCTCAGTCACAGCAGACCCATCATCAGTTGCAGTCTCTGCATCAGCAACAATCGCTTCATCAGCAACAGTCGCATCATCACCATCCGGCGCCGCAGCGGCAGAACTCGCAGCACCTGCAGCTCCAACAACAAATCCATCAGCACCAGCAGCAGAAGCAGCAGCAACAGCAGCAAAAACAAGCCCAACATTCCGCCACCATCCGGCGCCGCACCCTCACCGTCTCGTCCCGACCCACCGCCACAGCCACAGCCGGGTCGGGCTCCGGCTCAGGCTCCGGCTCTGGCTCTGGCTCTGAGCGGACGTCGCGCTGCCGCTCGCCGATGATGCTCTGCCACAGTCACAGCGACGGCGAGTTTCCAATGTACAAAGGTGAGTCTGAGGCACTCGAGTCCTTAATTACCACTCGAAATACTTCGTTCCGGGAACTTTGTTAGGCGCGCGTCGTCTTTCGCTGGTCTCGGCGTTTGATGTGAGCAGAAAGTTGGAGGAACCTGTTGGAGTTTCGTTTTAAGAAAGGGCTTAGCTAATGAGGACTAAGGAGTCCTCGTTATGTGGCAATGGCGTTTTTACTACGAATCAAATTAAGTTCTTTAAAATGCAACGATTTGTTGGCATTGCCAAGGACTAAGTGGTAAATTTTCTACTTACTCCGTATGGTTAGTTACGGGTTAGGGAAATTAAAATTTCATATCCCATATTCATATCCCAGAAGGGCTTTCACATTGCCTTCAAATACAAATTCTCCACATAACACACCATCAGTATCTTTCCTTTGCCAATTTCTTAACTCCTAATTCTGCGTACACCGCAATTCGTCTGCCTCTATGCAAGAGCAACATGAATTATTTACCGATCCGTGTGGGCGAAGTACGAAGTTGTTTCAAAACATTGCGGCTGTCTCTGGCTCTGTCACTCGCTATCTCGAGCTGCCTATTGTTATCCCGCTTGTGGTTGTTGTAACCACTTTCGCTGTTATTGTTATCTTTCTCGTCTTTCTCGTTACTGTTGTTGCTGTCACTCGATCTCTGTCGCTATCCTCGGTCCGCTGCAACTTTATGTAGAAAACAAGAACAAAACACAGAGATTACACATACGACTCAGGCTACGAATGGAATGACAGCAAGAGAGCCGGGAGACAGAAATGGATAGACAGACGTTTGACTAGTTAGAAGAATGGGTGGATGGAGATCACTGTGGTTGGACAGACCGACCGACAGACCGACCGACAGCCATTCAAGTTCAGGTCATCGTGGGTCGTCTGCGCGCGTCCGCCCGCTGCGCTTCATCGAAATTTCATTATCCTTGCGATTAAACCTAATGCCAACGTGGATGAGCCAATGTCATGTTTCGATGAATCGCCTCGTCTGATTGACAGCCAGACAGATGGACCGACAGACCGACGTACTTCCAGACTGATGGCTGATTAGTTTGTGGTTCATGGTGTGTTGATGCGATTATTCGACTGATGCAATTTCTGAAATGTTTTCTTTTGAACCTTTCATTCTCCACATTTGTATCTTTTTCTCTCCCTCTCTCTGTCTCTCTCTGATGTCTGATAATGGCGGCGGTTGCCATTTTTCCCCGTATTCCTTTGTCTTATTCTTCATCAGGTTCCTGTGTAGTGAGAATTTTCGCGGCTTGGGTTGTTGTTGGGTTTGTTGGTTGTTTTTTCTATTTTTTTGTTGTCTCAATTTTCATTGGAATTTTTCTGCTTCGGGGACTTTTTCGTTTGACTATTTTGCTTCAGCCTCATCTTCCTTCAATTTCCCCCCGTCTCTTCCTTATTTCGTTGCCTTTTCCTATGGATTCCGTTCGTATTTTCAAAAGGTTTTGTTGTTGTTGTTTTTCATCCACCCACGTTCGGAGTGTTTTTCGTTCTCCTTCCTGCTCCTTTGCTTTCCTTCCCCACTTCCATGTCACTTTGGTGTTTTGCCATTGTTTTTAACCAATATGGCGCCTGTGATGGCGTCAATGGGCTTTTGTTGTTGCTGTTGTTTTTGTTGCCGTCGTCTGTTTCGGTGTTCATACACTTTCCATTAAAGTTGTTGCTTTTGTTAGACTGGTGCTAGCACTTTATATGCTTCATCTTCTTCTTCTGTTGCTTTTACTTTTGATTCTTCGAACGTTTTTGTTGGTGTTTTGTTGTTGCTACATTTTGTTGTTGCTTCTGTGATTGGTGTTCAACTGCCAAGAATTTGTTTTCGGCTTCTAAAACAACAACAACTAGAGCTCAAAGATCTAAAAGCAATAACAAGTACATTAATACGAAACAACAACAGCAACGTGAACATCAAGAAAAACAACGGAAGAACTGTCGAAGAGTGAAATAAATTGAAGAAATTTTGATTTATTTTCTACCCACAGGACGTGTCGGGCCGTTGACAGCATTAGCTTGTCCTTTTATTTGTGCCTGCGTGCCTGCGTGTGTGTGTGTGTGTGTGTAGGTGTATAGGTAAGCTAGCATGTATGTGGTGGCAAGTCAGAGTGTTAGTGAAGTAAATACGTGTGTGCCGATAGAATTATTTGGGGCTTTCTTCACCTTCCGCAAAGGTTCTCCCGACAAACATACAATTACAGTCATTCCATCAGATTTCGGTGGCTTCAAAAACCACACGCCAGGCTACAGAAAATTTCCAAATTTAATTTCCAGTCTCCTTCCCACAGATCCTCTAATCGAATTTGACATCTTCCTCCTCCTGTGTTTGCGACTTCCATTTCAAATTCTGCATTGGCCTCTCGGCTAATCCTGCTTAACCTTCAGATATTTCAGAAGCACAGCGATTCATCTACAAACAAACACATGATGTCATTCACAGACACCTTTATACACACACACACACATTTATATATGTAGGATCCACCTTCATCTCTGCCATCTTATATAAAGTCATATGAAGCTGCAAAAAGGGAACCTCGTCCTGTTAAACCATAAAATAAACACCTTCTCACTTCCTGCCCCTCCTTGTCTTCTCGCTTTCCTTTCCTTTCCTTCCCTTGTGCACTTTTCAGGGGTTTTGTAATCTTTTTAGGCCATCGGGAAAATTTCCACTCTCTCTAAGTGAGCATGTGTGCAGGACGTGTACACACTCTGACTTCCTGTGTGTGACATTTTATCCAAAATAAGTTTTTCTCCCTCTCGCTCTTTGATTTCTTCACCCTCTCCTCGCCCTTAACTTTCCTCGTCTACGTGATGGCTTAAACGACACTTTGATAAATGTTTGAAAATTTCATAATTTGTCATAAAATACTCATATCGAGTTGTAGCTGCTGTAGTTGTTGGTATAATTTCTGAATTTTTCGGAATTTGTCCTTTGTTTGCTATCATGTGAATACGTGTGAACTCCATTAAATCCTAAACGTCCATCTGTTCGTCATTCCGAATGATATCTTTGTTTCATTTCATGTCCTTCCTTCCTTCTCTTTCTCATTCTTGGCATCGCTGCTCGACTTTCTTCTTCATCACAATCACGTTCGCATCTCACTCTCGGTGGATTTCGTTTTATTTCATTTATTTACTTTCTTCTTCGTTTCATTTTTCGTTTGTTAAATCGTCCTTTTAACAGTGGTTTTTGTTTAGTCTTTATTTGAATTTCCACGTTATTCGAATTCTTTACGGCTTCTGATTATAATTCGGCCGGCGTTCAGTCGTTCCTCTTCTTCGACTCATCCGTGTGTTTCGTCATTCAATCCGCCCCTTTCTACTGTTTCGTCTTCACTCTCTCTCTCTCTCTTTCTCTTTCTCTATCTTTTCGTTTTCTTCGCTCGCTTAGATCATCTTCCATTCATCGTGTTTCGTGAAATGCTTTAAATTTCTCCGGGTATCGAGAATAGTCAAAGCACGGATTTCTAAAGCTTTCTCGTCCCCTCTCTATTCACGACTGAGAAAATAAAAGATGATGCCTTTGTGAGTGTATTTCGAGAGTTTCTCCTCTCCCCATATTCCTCTAAGGTCGGTCATATTTTTTTCTCAAAATTTTCTCCTCCACCTGACTGAGACTCTGGAATCTAATTAAAAGCTGCTCCCGCTTTCGATGACTCTCGAATTTTGATTTTCCTATGTTCGTTTCCTTCACTTTTTGGCCACCATCTGCTCGTGTACTTTGGGAAAATTTTATTTTGGCAAAACCGCATTTCCACAAGTTCATGGATACAATACAACTGTCCTTCACTCATAGATTCATAGATTTGAATGCTGGGAAGAGAAGAAGTGACTGAAACACACAGACAGTTGCAGACAGAAAGCGAACTGAAGGCGATCCGGGACAGACGAAAGGCGAGAAGAGATAGAAGAAGGAGAGAAGGACCACATCCAATGGTCTGACAGTTGGCACCATTTTGTCTGACCTCGAATCACGGTTGGCTTTCGTCGTCCAACGACTATTTTTATTGGAAAATGAGTTCTTTTATGGTCGTTATATTTTATATATTGTTGTTCTATTTTTTTCTACATTTTTCTATTTGGTATTCGAATTTCTGTTCTCTACGGTTTTGTTGTTTTTATTGCTTCGTGGCCACCACATTTTGTTCGATTCGTATTCTAACAAAACATTTGCATTTTTTGCTGCCATTAATAAGTGGTGGAGATGTGAAATAATAATGCGATGGATCAACAAAAGGTCACACAGCTGCAAAATAAACACAATTTTCTTTTAGCGAAATGAATTCTTGATTTAAACTTCAATAAATGAAGGATTGTTGCATGGATTACTTGAAGTATTCCGCAGACGTGGATTTTGTTGTAAACTTTTGTTGAAAATGAGTCTATATTTATTATCATTATTTTTGTGTTATGTTAAATTAAAATTATTTTTCAATTAATAATATAAAAATTCAAAATAGTATTTTATCGAATCGGGTTTCGTTAAAATTGATTGTGTAAAAATGGAGAATTTCATATTCAATAATGTCTTTAGTCTCTTCATAAGCCACGAGTTTGAAATATCTGTGAAGTTGATTTTCTCACATTTTTTTTTTGAAAACCTCTTGAGCGTCTCAGCCAAAACTTCCCGGTATGCAGCAAACCGACATCTGAGTATCAATTTGAAACCCCATAGAGAGAGCTCACTGAAGCTCAGTATGTTTTAAGCTCCCCTACTCTCTCTCTCTCGCTCTCTCTCCCTTTCTATATGTATATGTCGCCTGCTCTTTCCCCTGCCTTGGGCCATAAGTTACCAGAAGGCGCTACTTTGCCAGTTGTCCTTGGCTGTCGCCGTCACCGTCACAGTTGCTGTTTTTGTTGTCGTTGCTGATGCAATAAATCATGCCTTCACACACAAACACACACACACAAAAACACACACACACTTTTTCGTTTATCTATGGATTTTTGCATATCGTGCGAGGGGGAAAGTGGGGGAGGGGAAAAGTGATGGAAGCAGGGTGGGTGGAAGGGTCGGGGGGAGAGCGAAAAGTGCATTTGTTGCCAAATCTGATTATGCCAAAACAAGACATTTGCATAGTAACAAAACTAACAACAACAATAATAATAATAACAACAACAACAAACCCAAGAACATTGAGAAAAATGGAGAAACTCAATGGCGACAACAATAACAAGCTATGCAGGGAAGTTTATGAGAAGCAACAATAACAACAGTCAGAATAAAGCAACAAAATCAATTGCAATTTTAATCACAACAACAAGAGCAAGAGCAATTACAACAACAATAACAACAACACAAATGTACATCACAATTTGTATCGCTTCATGCAGAAGCCGGAAGGATGGACGAAACGACAACGCGTTAGTGGGACAGAGACAGAAACAGCGACAAATGAAAATGCGAAGGAGAAGGACAGAGGGACAGAAGGACAGACAGACAGAGGAACAGACGGACGTCGTGTGAGAAATATGGAGACCGAGACACACACGCACACACACTCATTTTCTGTTCGTGACATAAAATTTAAACCTTGAAACTGGTTGCACATGTGTTGGCACAAGTGCTGAGCAAGGACAGAGAAAAGGAGAGGGCAAGGGCGGGACCACAGCACCAGCAGAAGAAGAAGAAGACGGGGAGAAGTGATAGCGATGTCGTTGGCAGCGAAAGAGACAGCGAACGTCAGTTGCAGAGCAAGACGACGAGCCAGATAAGGGAACGAAATAAATCCTCAGGGCGTGGCGAAAATTTCAAATCAATTCTTCCAATTCAACACTCGCCCACCCTCAGCAGGCATTTGGCTCCCTCCTCCTACCTTCCTCTCCTTCGCCACTGATTCACAGAACCCGATGCAGGCTCCACCATCGGCCTCCACCGTCCTCCCCTCTCAACCTCTTCAGAGACTTTTCTGTGCGCGACTTCGAGAGCGAGAGAGAGGGTGAGGGAGAGGCAGGAAGGGTGGACGAATTTTCGCACAATTGAATCCTGGCTGCTCCATCGCGATTGAATCGAAGAGCAAATTAGATGATTGGAAATTTTTATTGATGTCGCCACTGTGCGTTTCTCATTCGAATTGCGGAGAAAAAAGTTTCTGAAAAAAAAATTCTTCTCCTCTTCCTCGTTCGTCGCATAGCATGGAAATTCCTCTGATATTCAATCACTTAGTATTCATGTAGTGGAGTTTCATCAGCTCTTTTGCGAAATTCTCCGTCAACATTCCGTTCAACATCGTAGCATTTTGCCCTCTGTACAGCAATTAAATGCTGTTTCATTGCCGTGTCATAAATATTAACAATTTGCGAACTATTAACCTCTTCATCGCCCATTCATCTCGTCTGTTTTGTCCGGCCATCTCTCTTTCTTCATTGCCTTCCCTTCCCTCCCTTCCATTCCCTTTCTGCTTCCTTTTCTGCTCACCTTCCATTAGGTTTCCTTGCTCCGATACAACCTTAAGAGACCTTCCGGTGCTCCGTCTGTTGATCATCCTCTAGCACATGAATCTTCTCTCTTTGCACATTGTTCTTTCTTTTATTTTCATGTTTTCCTTTTCTCTTCTCATCTCTTCTTTTTTCTTTGGGCCTTCGGCTGGACCATCACTTAATCTTCCTCTTGGCCCCACTTGAAGGCCGCCACCGCCACCGCCGCCGTTGTCGACGCCACCACTTATAAATTGCTCCGGAAGGTAGCCATTTTAGCCTGGTCTTCACCTCGGTTCTCTGTCCCCCATTGTTGGCTCAGCTTCCTGTGGGGGCGCGTTCGAGAGAGGGGCGTGACGACGACGGAGGCGTGGGGGCGTGCTCCATGAGTTTAATATCTTTTTTATCTCTTGCCAATTTTCTTCTCCTCATTGTCCACCGGTCACTCGCCCTGCCCTCCCTTTGGCCCTCTGGACTAGAAGGCAGTTAGTTTCGTGACGTACGAGTGATTCTATTTTTACCATCTATAACTCACTCACTCACTCTCGTATTCATCACTCTCCCTTTCCCTCCGCCACCACCACTCGGTGTTGGGTCAACGAAGCGCCCTCGGGCGTTTTTTTTAATTCGTTTTAAAGGTTTTCCTTTCGCTTTCGTTGGGCATTGCGTGTCGCCGGTTCCATTATAATTCAATTATATTTTTTCACTCACTTCTGAAATTTGGTTCTGAATTTCTTTGTTCTGTTTGGTTTTGGTTCTTCCTTCTACTGCTTTCCGTTCGTTTCTCCTTATGTTGTTTGCCCTGGTCGATTCCGAGTTCGTGTTTAAATAGCTTTGTTTTCGCTAACACTTGTTTCCCCCAGCAATTTGCCTCTCGATTTCCTAATTTTTAATCTCATCGACCGACCGACCGGCCGACCGCCTGACGAACCGCAGAAACTCATCAGTCTGTCGTGGATTCTTTCGAACGTGGGTGTTTTTTCTCATTCTCGATTTCGTTGCTCCAAGTGGAATTTTTGTTCATATATTTGGAGAATTCACGCCTTGGATTATTCATAAATAAATATTGGCTTTCCGTAAATTATTCACTGTTGAATATATTTATGCCAGCAAGTGTATGGATGTGTGTGTGAAGTGTATTAAAGCCAAAGGCGACCGTAATTCAAACGCGCCCGAAAGTATGCCATGAACGAACGGTTCATCTTCGTTGCCGTTTGTTAATTTCCTGTCGTGCATGTGAAATGTTTGCCTTCGCTTCGTTCGTTGTCTTTGTTGTTGAGAGATAAATTTTGCAAGAACTTTTGATCGCCCACATACATATGCACACATATATGTATAAATATATATTTATATCCGCCAGACACCAGATTCACAGCGGAAGCGCTTTTATTTTGTTTTCATTTCGTGGGCGAATGGAATTTCCAACAGGATATGAAATTCATTTTAAAAGAGAACACGCACACACACATGCACCCACGCACGTACGTACGACACCCACTTATGCACACATACTTCTACCGATGCGTGATGATTAAATGGCCCTCTCTCTCATAGAGGGAGAGAACAAACATTCGTCGAAAAGAAATGAAGGAAACAAGTGAGCGCCGCACATGAGACAACAATAGTTTGCAGGATGCTGCGACAACAGGAGCAAAACCACCTTCTTCAACTACGGCAAAAAAACGACCCAAAAAACACCCTTGATCAGCAACAACGACACCTGCAGCAACCCCAACCCAAGCAACAAAAAGAACTATCACACCAAAAATATCAACGCGGAAATCGTTTCAACATCAACCAAAAACAACGAAAACGGGACGAAGGTAGATTTTAAATCCATTTTTGTGTGGGTTGCTCCGGGGGATTGGCGGAGGTGAAGGTCATGGTGTGATGAGGTGTGGTGTGGTGTTTGTGTTTCCTTAGTAGTTGATCTCATCGCAGCTCCACCCTCAGGTGGATAAGATCTCGGGGCAAAATCTCATCTATTTTCGTCAGCTATTTAATTCTGTTTCCCAAGCGGCTTGCGAATGTTCCCATCAAAAGGTTGTTTCAGCCTCAGTTTTGTATTTCTGCGAATTTATATTTTGAGGATCTAAGAGAAAATCGTTCCCTAATTTTCAATGAATTCCGTTTTATAACTATCAATACACATTTCAGAAACTCTGTCTGTCTTGTTCTCATACATTCTGAATCGGATAGTAATTTGTTAATGACGAACTACCTTTAAAATTGCCCTGTTTCCGACTTCCTCAGACACATGAGTAATTAACTCACAAATGGAAATTAATTACCTTATTATGATATCTTGCTACCTTTCATGATTCATTCCAAAATTTTCTCCTTTGCGCACTCCTTATTAACTTCCCCTGCCACATTACTTCCTTCCTTCCTTCTCCCTCACCTTCTTACCCTCCTTCCTTCCTTTCTTCTCGTTCCATTGCTTATTATGCTTACTGTAATGAAGCCACCATGATGTTCCCATAATTATTTAACTTCCACTGACTTATTTTCTTCGCGCCTTCTTTGCCACAATCTGCTCCACACTGACTTTGATGATATCCTTCCTTCCTTCCTTCCTTACTCCTTTACGCCCTCGTCCCTTCTCCTTCTTCCTTCGCACTCGTCTACCTCCGCGAACAAGGACTTTGTTTGTTTGTCTGCCTCGACTACCTTTTGAATAACATCATGTCAATCGTTATCCTTGTGTTTGTTTAGCCCGCCGCAGCTTTCGTCCCAATCAAATGAGGACGACGGAAACCCGCCCAACTCAACCAGCCGACCAACCAACAGCCTGCTTCTGTTTCCTGTTCCCTTCCGCTTCATCTCTTTGCTATACTTTGTCCTGCAACGCTTCCTCTCCTTTGCCAACTCGCCGGGAACTTTCACCGAAAACTTTGGCCAATTCTCTGTTAAAAACTTGTTCTCCTTGTTGTCTGTTCCTCTCGGTTGAGCCTTAATGTTTTGGTCTCTGTGTGTGAGTTTGTTTGAGTTGTTTTTATATTTGTTTATACATCCTTTTTGCAGCAGAAACGTGTCTAAGACACATGTAATTAAAGTAAATTCATGCATCCTTAGATCGGCCTCTTTCCCATTGTTCATCTCAGACACTCGCCTCATCTCCCTCTCTTTTTCTCTTTGTGTGTTAGAGTGAATGCGGAGTAGTTTCCTGTTTGTATGGTTGTATGAATTTGTGTATTGTTGTCTTGTGAAAAAGCAACGAAATGTTGAAAAAGTTTTTCCTGCTCTTCAACACGTAGCAGCAAACATTGTTCGCAAACTCTTTCTCTCCATCACTCTCTCGTTTTCTATTTCTGCCATTTCATTTTCATTGCTTTCAGAACACTTTCTTTCGCTTCCCCCCACCCCCACGTCCCTTCGTTAACGTCCTTCCATCCTTCTCATCACCACGAATTCTCTGTTCGCAAGCTGCACCAGCATTTTTGCCTTCCTCTTTCCGCCGAGACCCAAATTCAGCACGAAATTCTAATCATGTTCTGTGGGTGTTTTCGGAGTTTATTCTCTTCCTCTCTCTCTCTCTCTCTCCCGCCTCGTCTCTCCTTCTCCACCTCCATCATTCAACTTTCTCTTGTACTTTGGTCTTTTATTTGGCTTTATTGTTCTGATTTAATTCTTCTGTTTTTCTAAATATCGTTCTTGCTATTCGAAATCTTGTTGCTCGATATATTTTTGTTGCTATTTTTTTGATCTCTCTGTCTCTCTCTCTCTCTCTCTCTCTCTCTCTCTCTGCCACTGGATTGTCTCTTCCTCTTCTCCATTTTGGAGCACTTGCTGAGTTCATCCGGGTTTTCGATTTAAGTTTTAGCATTTTGAATAGTTTTGTACTATTACGTATTTATTTATGCATGTGCTTGAATTTTCATGCATTAGAATCAGTTGTCTACGAATGCATCTCGGTTTTCTGCTCGCTTTCCTGTATCTATTTCTGCTGCTGCTCAGTGGTTCGTTATGATGAAATTTCACTTTGTTAATTAAGAATCTGGTTAAAGCTTCAGTTGCCCAGCACAGTTCATCATGCCTGGTAGTTTCTGTTTCCAGAAGATGTTCTGGGAAATTTACAATATTTCTGTGTTTCCCTCTCTCTTCTTTGACTTCAATATATATACTGAAGGTATGTTTACATATTTATTTATGGTAATACATATTCATTCGAAACTCCATTGAGAATTCCCTGAGCAGTTCTTTGAAATTGAATATAATCGTTGCTGGAAACGAAAATCAATTCATTAATTAAAACTTTATACAAAACACTTTCGAAAAGTCTAACCCAAATATTTGTAATCCAATTGCTTGTTTAACGATTTCTCCCTCGTCCTGTCCTGTCCTATATCCAACTTTTCGCCCACTCTCTCTGATTTCGACAGCTTCTCTTTATAATTGGGACCAAATTCTAGGAACAGCTTTCGTTCGCATTCACGCAATACTTAAACCTTCAATCAATCATAATCCAAGGGGCGCGAGGTCGGTCACTCGCAGTCTCTTCGCCTCCGGCCTGAAGTCTTCTCCCTCTTTCTCCTCCTGGCACGCCTTCTTCAACTGCTGGTGTCCTTTGGGCTCATCTAGTATGTCTGAACAACGCCTCCGCTCTCGGAGCAATTAATTCCTTAAATTGAATTACAAAAGCTTCACGGACAGTAAAGTGCTGTTTTTTCTCCTTTTGCTCTCTTTTTCCCTCATTCTCCTCTCTCCCCTCTTTCTCTTCGTGCTGCTCTTTCCCCTACTGGCCCGCCCAGTGTGTCTGAAAAATAGCCCTATGTATGTATAAAGTTACGAAAAATTGTCTGCCTTCATGAGTCACTGACTCCATCCTCTCTGTCACTTCCTCTCCTTTTTTCCTCCAGAGTAGCCGAGAACGAGCATCCCATAAAGCTCGCTCTTTGCTCCGAAGCCGGCAGCGGGTCGATGGAGACAGGAAAAATGCTTATTTTGGGAAAATAACATTAACTATTATAAATCGTACGAGACCTGGGTACGAACTGACCGTAGGCAATTTCTCCTCTTTCCTCCTTCCCCTCTTCATCTCTGTCCCTTCACTTCTCTCGCCTGTCCGGGCTCTTTGTGCTCTTTGGGCCAATTGGAGTCTTTATGTGAATTAATGAACCATAAAAGGTTTTATTTACTCGTGTTTCGAAATGAGTCTCGGGAGGGAGGTTGGAGCAGGTCGGAAACGTGAAGCTTCACCTGGGACCGTTTGAAAAGGACTCGTGTCGATGGGGTCGTCCAAGTGCATCAGAGCCGCTTGGTCTCGAAAGTGACTTGTTTAGGATGGCCAAATGAGCTTTCGCCCGCGGCGTATGAGTTTCCAACCTATTTATAGATTTTCACAATTTTCATTTCATTTACTTTTATATCCTCTGTCGCTCGTCATCTACTATTTAAGATTCACAATCGGATTATCAAATAATTTCCATAACACATGGCAGTGTGGTGAGGAAGGAATTGGATTGTGAGATAGAGAAAGAGAGAAGGGTGCACTTTGAGTGCTTTTGGAAATTTAATAATATTACTGATTGACTTAGGCAGAAGTTTTATCATTGAATGCGAACGTATTGAATGCTACTGCAATGTAATGTAATCAAAACTTTCAAAAGCTCTCGAAATATTTTTAGTCCTCAATTTCCCTGATAATCTCTTTGGCCATGTCAACACTCATTCTACCTCCCTCTTACTTCCACCACCTTTACAAACGTCTCTTTCTCACCATCTTTTCAAGTGCTCTTGAACAGATGGTGTTTAAAACAGAACTTGATTTTCCGCTCACTTGCAGCTCAGAGGAGGCGTGAAGACCGCATAATGAAATTTTGTTTACAACTGGACGTCAAAGGTTTCAGTAACTACCAACAACTTTTGCTTTATACCAAAGGAAAACTATGTTGAATTCTAAATTTAAAGTTTTCTTTAAACATTTGGATGAAATAAAACTGCAGGGAGCTAAAATACTTAGTTAATAAATCTTTTTTTTTTTGGTCAACTTCACAATTTCTTGAATTATTTTCATTTGTCATTTTGTGCATAGCATTTAAAATGTCATAGATAGGCGTAGGTGGTTGAAATATTTAATTTTAATATTCATAGATTCTGAATTTGCTTGAAACCTTTTGTTCTTCCTAATTGCGAACATTTTCTTACATACGTGTGAGTGTTTGTATGGGTTGGTAATCTGATAATGTGTGCAAAAAAGCGACCACTAAGTGTATGTGAGTGTTTGTCGCTTAGTGATGGAGCACAAAAGCATGCATAAAACGGAAAAGGAAACTATCATTTAAGAGCAGGAGGGACAAAGAGATAAATGAGGGGAGAGAGAGAGAAAATTGGGTTATGTATGAGCGAGAAGAGAAGATAATAGAATAGACGTCATCGTGTCGGTGAAGTTGATGAAGTGTTTGTTGGTTCTCCGTGCAGCTGCGGTCTCTCATGCATCCGCTCACTTCCTCTCTTTTTCTCTTTTGCACTCGCACTCACTAATTCATTTACACATTTTCACGCTCTTATCCGTTTTTTAAGCATCTGTGATGCACTGTGATGGAGCGCCATCTGGCGGCAATCGAGGGCAATTATTTCGTTTCCTCTTGACTATGGAAATCTTGCTATTTTCATGATATATTGCTGAAGTTCGTTTATTTTCACAGAAAGAGTTTTCATCGACTAATAAAAATTTCATTTGCTAAAATTATACAATAAATTACAAAACAAAAAAAAAAATGAATACATTTTTATAAAATACGGTTAATAAAAATTAGTTTTGAAATATTACTTAAATGATGTAAGTTTTCATAAATACAAGATAAATGCAACCCCGACAATGGATTGACAATTTCTACAATAATTTCAAAATTTGTCTTTCTTTTATTGACATGTTAACGTTCCTAACATAAGTTTCTTTATTCCTAATTGCTGTCCATTGGTTGTGTCCACCTCTCTTTATCTTCCTGTCACCATCTCGATCTCTCTTGCCCGACGGCGATCATTCAATCTCTTACAAAAGTCACGAACCAACATCTCTTGAGTTCGCTGGCAACATCTTTCGTCACGTCCTTGGCTCAGACAACCAAATTGAGAGATAGCAAGCGAGAAAGAGATGGAAAAAAGAGATGCATTTTTCGCCAGTGCCGCAGTCCCTTCTTCGTCCTCGTGGCGCTTCGTCCAAGTCAAACGATTTGTTGTGTCAATACTTGAGGTTGCCTCCTGCTTCAACCTCCTCTTCTTAGTCGTCTTTCCCTGCTCCTTCGTCTAGCTTAGTCATTGCCACATTCTTCGTCTTGTTGGCACCACAACCAGGGCAACATATTGTATGTTTCGGCTCTGGATGTTGCACGTCCTCTGCTTTCCTCACTCTTTCGTTTCCCTCACCCTTTCGTTTCTCTCAATTTCTCTTCTTGTTCACTTTTTCGTTTTTCTTTCCTTCCGTTCGTTGGTTTCTTCTTCGAAAGGATCCCTACTGCAAACCCTTGGAGCCTTGTGAGCGAGAGTCTCGACTGCCCTCGGGCGCAGATGGACATTTTACTCTATTCTCTCTTCAGTCGCCCTCGAGGACAGTGGCCGACAACGACCACAGTGGTAGTTATCACTATAATAGTGACACAACAATAACAATTACAAATACAATAGCTACAACATACGCCAACGGCAGCCACATCCTTGAACCCAACGTTTGTTGTGTGAGTTCCGGAGTCCATCGTTACTGAAAGAAGGATGTCGAGGTTTGGGGGATCCAGGATCGAGCAGTCTCTAAAATCGGCCCCTGAGCACCTGTTGCGACTTCGGCGGCTTTTAAGACACCTGAGCACAAGCACAACATCACCTTCCCTTGCTGAGTGTCATTTCTCACGAAGATCATCATTTCTCACGTTCTTTCTCAGTCGTTTGAATCATGTCTGGCTCGAGTTTCATC
This sequence comes from Coelopa pilipes, assembly GCA_947389925.1. Classification (NCBI taxonomy): domain Eukaryota; kingdom Metazoa; phylum Arthropoda; class Insecta; order Diptera; family Coelopidae; genus Coelopa; species Coelopa pilipes. The sequence goes on along the minus strand of OX376699.1, from coordinate 36,069,260 downwards.
AATTTGGCTGACGTACGGTTGAAATTATTTCTTGGTTTTCCATTAAGACGTTTTCGCGAAGAACTTTTTAATGGTGACGAAGATTGAAAGCATGTCAAGGCTGCAGCATAGTGGAGAAAGTTTGTCCTTTACCATACTGTCGTTCTCAGATTTTTCATTTCTAAAAACTCTCCGTGGTTCTTTTCCCTGGTTTCTTCTTTTATTTTTTATTCCGTACTATTTGAATTCAATATCTTCGCATTTTCCTTTTCACCGTTTCCTATCTGCCGCCCATTAATCATTGAAATTCCTGTTGCATTTTCCTCTTGCAATTTTATTTTTTCGCGGTTCGTACAATTTTGTTGTCGTCAGGTGTGCATGAAATCTTCTTTTTCTTGCTATCCAGTGGTTAACTTTCGCTTGGTTGCTCTCCTTATTCATTTCTCTCTCTCTCATTTCATACGCCCGCCCCTCTCTCATTTCTCTACTAAGTGAATCCTTGTTCCCGCATGCTAATCAGGCATCCTTCTCTATCGCTCGTCCGTTCCTTTCCTCTCTCTATCTCATAGCCTGCCTACCTGCTGCATTGCATTCGAGTCACGTTTCTTATTGCAGCAGGGACTGTAACGGCGAGTGCACAAATGTCACGTGACGTGCCCAGGATTATGTCTCAAAGGAAGCCACCTTCGTCCCTTCCACCTCGCCGCCTTTCCCTTCTCGAGAGGGACGATTTCGATTGCATGAGGAATGCTGAAATGAAAACGCGGCTATAGCAAAGTTTCATGGCTATGTCCTTATTTTCGCCACTAAATTCAATTTCTAATCATAACTATTTCTATTAGTACTACTATTTTGCACTAATTTTCATTATCTTTAGAAACATATATGTTTTTACTTGAAATATCCTTAGTATATTAGTCGTAGTTTATGGTTAATTCTTTAGTACGTTTTTGTTCTAATCTTTTCCTTATAGCCTACTTACTTCTACTTTTTGATATCGTTTTCCATATTTTCTATACGATTACCAAATTTTGTTCCTCTTTCTCTCCTTGTTTTATTTTCTTCCCTTCCATCTCCTTTCTTTTCATTGTTCTTTTCCATTACCGTCGATCCGTGAAAAGTTTTCATCGTCGCCGGCATGAATAAATCGTCAGCAGCTGGAGGAAATTAATATAAATATTTTCAGACATTTTTCTGTTGTCATCCGCTTGCAACGTTTTTCTCTTTCTTTCTCTTCTCTTTTTCTTATCTTTTTCTACTTCTCTGAACATTACTGAGAGCTGTAAAACTTTGTAAGTTATAATTTTATTTAGCGACTTTTTCACACAAATCGCAACTATTTGCCAACATCTTCCTTCTTATGCTTGATTTGCATAAAACTTCTGTTAAAGTAATATTGACTTTGTGAGAGAAAGAGTGAGATTTATTTCTTTCTTTCTCTCATTGTATGAGAGAGCAATTTAGCGATAATAGTCAGGTTAAGAAACTTCTGTAGAAAGATTTATGAAAGAGATTTAATTTTTGAACATTTTCTGAGCTAATGAAATTGTTTCGGTGAAAAATAAAAAGTTTTCACTTTTATTTCATAAGAGTTTCGTTTGAATAATTTGCGACACATACAGGAACATTGTGCACGACAAGATTTAATAAAACAAGTCTCTGACAGTGGATATGGCTGCATATTAGCTTATTAATTTTCGTTATAATAGACGAAATTTCTTTCAATTGGTCTTTGTGAATTCGATAATATTCATAGTATCATAAATTACGAAATTAACCTGGTCACGGTGTTTGCTTATTTAGTCGATGATACAAAGTTACAAGGATATAATGTGAATATTACCACAAATACCACTTTTCCAAATTGATTTGTCTACCTACAGTTTCTCTGACCTGACTTCGTCTTGGCCTCATCATTTGCCTGGCTTACCACTTTGATATTTGTCCTTTCCTGTAGTTTTCTCTGTGCTTCAATAATAATTCGACTTATATGCGAAATGCTTGATATTCAACAATAAAATTTACAATAGGTATTGTGGAACCGATGCTTTTCCACTTGAACAACCATAAACACTCATGCATTATTAATAACTAATTTATAAGAAACTCTCTCTATCTCTGTAACTAATTTTTGTTCTTCTCTCTTGGTTTTGCAGGTGAGTTTGACGTTGATTGAAGACGCAGGAATTGTTGTTGATCCTTACAGTGTAGTAAGTAAGGTGAAATAATGTTTAATTTAAGGTGGAGTGAGTGTAGAGTGGGAGGGAGAAAAGTTTTACTGAAGACTTTTCACACGCTGTTGTGTGTTAATTTGTAACATCATCTGAACTTTAAACACCTTTTGCTCTACCTTGCTCCCCCTCTCTCTAGCCTTTTCCCTTTCTAGATATATCTCTTTCCTTTTTTCTCTCCGTATTGCTCCCTTCTCGAACCAGAAGCGTGGTTTCAACACACAAAAGTGTTATTTGTTCATCAAATGAAATGCAAATGAGCTTTTGTGAACGGAGTGGAAGGGAAATGAAGAATAAGAAGAAGAAGAAGAAGATGTCGTCAGATTCTGTCCTCTGCACGCGTGCACATCAAAGTGTGCAATTCAATAAAAATGCAATCGTCTCTTTCGGTTCCATGTGCAGCTGTAGGTGTGGCTGGCATGGAAACCGCTTTTACTACGCGATTATTATTTTTTTATACGTCACAAACTTTGCTTCCTATTTCCCTCTTTTTTACCCTCGGGTTTTCCTCCTTCGCATCACATCTATTATCTTCCTTTGGTTTTTCCCTTCTTGCCACTTCAGTTCCGTTGCATTTCGTTCCGCATTGTCATCCGCTTAGGGTCGCTGTTATTAAAGTTTACGACAAACATGGCGACAGCATGCACTTGGCTCAATTCCCGCATCCGACCTCTGTCTCTCTCTTTCTCTTCTACCTCCACTGCCAATTCCTGTGGCGTCGTGTGATGTCGGCGATAATGACAACATTTCAACTTGCAACTTGGGCCACACGTGAACCCCAGCAGCTTTCCACAACGACAAAGTTTTCCCATGCTTTTAAAGCTTTCCCTACACGACTTTCTCTCTCTCCTTCTCTCTCTTTCCCTATTTCTCTCTCACTTTTCATTCCCGACTTGGTCCTTTTAATGCTGAAACTTCCAATGGGCTGTGCTTAGGTCGTTGTTGTTGCTATCGGTTGGTTCTGATTTTTAATTTTTGTTCTTTCAACCACAAAAGTTTTGGGGGCGTGAAATGATGAATCGCTTTTTGTCAATTTTTCTTCCAGTCACTCCCGTTTCCGCTCTACATCTATTGGTTTCACTCCATACTTTCCTACTATAATTTTTTTGCTTGTCAGCATCCCACTTGGCATTATCAAAATTTTAAATGTAATAAATTACAGCAAAAAACGGTATTGGTCAAATGGTTTTGTTCAATTCTAGAATTTTAAGTAGTCATTATTGAAGTGGCTGCCTGAGTCCTTATTTTCTAGATCTCGTGGCAGGGAAATGGATTCATGGAATGTTGGCAACAAAAAGTTTAAATCACTTTATTTTAGTACTTCACAAGCCAAATAAGAGTTAAAGTTTTTTCTAGCTTTTTTAGAATTTTGAGGATTTGAGTTAATTTTGAAAATTTTATTTTCGAATTATTGTTGTTTCTCCTCAATTTCCTATTCTAAGGAAAGCCCCACACAGACTGCCACGGTAGTATTTATATTCAGAAGTACGTCCCATATACAGACATAAACCTTCACACGGTCACAGTCTTTCACGCACACATTTACAAAGTCACTTGCAACGTTGTTGATACGCACAAATACCACTCATTGCCTATACGCATAGTATTCTAGAAGACCAACAACAACAGAGACAACAGAACTACTAGAACAACACAAACAGCAACATCATTGAGAACAGCGTGTTTTCGAAAGCAGCATGAGAAACACAACCAACCAGAGCAGGAGCACCAGCACCAGAGAAGAGCTGGGATTATAAATAAACATCATGATGACGTTGCTGACAAACGCAGCGCCGTGGCGACGATGATGGCGATTCCATGGCTTATTTCCAGAGATGAATGGCGGTGGCCAGTGCTCGGCGTTATTGCGTGTTGTTGTTGTTATCGTCCTTGCAATTGTTTTTGTTATTATGGTTCATATTATTGCTGTAGTTGTTACACGTTCGTTATTGCCTCGAAGGCTGTTGCTGTCCTCGTGAGTTTAGCCTTTTCACATTGTTGACGATGGCGATGATGATCTCTGTGGGACGATGTTCCGAATTATCACTGGACTGGAGTTGGCCCGAATTCCTGACCATTAGAGAAGTGTTTATTCCTCCATTGCTTTGTGATAAATATGTATTCTAAATGTAGTTTGAATTCCTTTTTGACGTTAGTCTCTAGCAGTTCGAACGTGCTTCGACTGGCATTCATCGAAAATCGCTGAGCAAGATTGATGTGGCCAACAGAAATAGCAACAAAATAATTTACCATAAAAATAACGCCATCACCAGAACGTCGGCGAAACTCAAGGCCAGGCGTAGTCATAAACAAAATGAAGTAGGTCGTAAAAAAAATTATCAAATAAGCCACGATACCTGCTACTCACAGACGCAGACACGCACACACCATCAGATTCACTTCCATGCTTGCTCTGGCCCATCTCGCTCTCTCTATCTCTTGCTATGTACTTTTGTTTTTGCGTGGATCCGTGTGCGTTTCAATGTAGCGGAAACGGATGTCGTTGACGCCGATTACAATATTCGCCATTTTTATTTGCATTTGCTGTTGTTGTCTTTCTTTCGCCCATCTACGCAGAGAGAGCGAGATATGGCAGTAAAATTCTCCCTCGTTCGCCGATATCAACAATGTATTTGAGTGGCAATCATGACACATTACTGGCAACCACTTGACACTTCCCTGCTCTGTTTCCTCTTCTCTTCTCGTTTCGCTTCGCTTATTCCCTTATCTCCTTCACTTCCTTTCCTTTCCTTTCGTTTCCCTTCCTGTGCTTCATTTCGGTTCCGGTTGCTCTTGTAATCTAAATGTGTCGTTTCGTTTGTTTGTTTGGTCGTTCTCTTCCGCTACTTCATTCCCTTCCCACCTTCCTTCTGCTAATCCTCCAGTTTATCCATTCCTCTCCTCTCTTCGACCTTTGTGCCTGCAAACTTTCTCCGTTCTTCGCCGTCTGCACGAATTATTAATTTTTATCCTAGCTGTCGATGACGCCACTCAAGTCCTTCCCTCCCTTCCTCTATTTATTATCGCGTTGTTTGAATTGCCGACAGCGTTGTCATCACTATTGTTGTTACGATATTGCTGTGGTTGTTGTTGTTGCTCTGCTGTTGACTGTTGCTCTTGTTGTCAGTTGTCGGCATTTGTCAAACCCTAAGTACTCAATTAGTTGTTGATATAGGTCGTTGACGACGATGATGATGATGTTGATTTTCAGGAAAGATGGCTTTTAATTGCATTGGTAGATTCTGATTCATTCATATTGTTTAGTCCTTCTCTTTGTCTGCTTTCGTTCTTCCTTTTTTATGTTGAAATAGAAAAATATTCCATGAAAAAATTTCAATCAATCTCAGTTCATTGATTTAACAGGATTGTTTCTAGTGAAAATTTGCATTAGTTTATATTTGATCCTTGTATTTTCGTTTTTCAATTTTCGTCAAGAATCTTTTTACGTAATTGTATAGTACAAAGCCAAATTTTTCTGACCAACATAACATCTCATTACGAGGAAGTTCATTATTTTGCTTAATAATTAATATTTCATAACCCACATCGTCGTTCTGTTTGAAATACAACCAATTATCCAATAAAATAGAACTGGCGTGAAGATTTCCGAATGTTCCCCAACCGATAAACCATTATTTTCAACGATAAAATCTGACCAATTTGACCCTTCAACTACTTCCTGGCCTCAACTCCGGCCCAGTCCTGTACATCTTCACTTAATTACAATTTCTCTAGCATTTATGGGGCAACAAAAACAACAACTACAATAACAACTGGGCGATAAAGTAAAATGAAGAAAATCTGCTCGAGGAATTAAGAAAAACCATCAACAGCCATATGAAGAGGGGAAGTGAAGAAAGAGGAGGAAAGCAAGGTTGCAGAGGGAGATCGGGGACAGACAGATGGACGATAAAGGCGTAAGAGACGGACACAGGGTGATAAAGTTACCAAACACAGGGACAAGGGGCAGTTATAAGAGTGCGGAAAGGGATGCAGACGGTGGAAAAGGGACGAGGGAAGACGGGAGGTCGAAGCGACTCAGCGGATGCAAGGAATTAAGAACGAGGACGGATGGATACAGGAGGGGGATGGATAAGCAGAAGAACAGGCAGACAGATAGACAGACAGACGAACAGAAAGACGGATGGTAAAACAGAGAGATGAAAACGGAAGAAAGTCTTCGGCGAAGGAAGAAGATGACGACGACCAACGGAGGGATCAAGGGATGAGGGTTGAGGGAGGGATGGTGAGGGGACAGACAGATAGAGAACGAGAGAGCGGCAACGTGAAAAATGAGATGAAAGCGAAGACAGTTTCGGAAACGAGGCGGAGAAACTTCGTCGGGAGATGGGAGGATAAGGCGAGGGGGTGGCAAAGGAGGATAAGGGGAGGGCGGGGTAAAAGAGGAGGAGTGGAAGAGTGGTAGGGACGACCCCTAGCGGATGAAATTAAGATGCAATTTCAATGTAAAGGGAGCGAACGCGAACAGCATACACTTGGGATAAAGAGGGAAATAAAGCTTAAAACATGTTTAATGAGGTGTGAGACAGACGACAGGGAGAGGATAATGAACGAAACACACGATCGCACCGCGAGTAGAAGCCAGGGAGAGCCTGAAATAGAGAGAGAGTGAGAGAGGGAGAGAGAAATCTCTTGCTATGGGTTTTGAGTTCCTTTTAAAACTGTTTATTCGGCTTTTTCGACATTATCATGACGTTTGAGGAAAATCTTTTCGATTTTTCGTCCTTTTATTCCTGTAGTTCGTTCTTCCGTTCAATCCTTTCTTCCGCTTCTTCTTTCCTCGTCTCAATCCTTTACTCCTCCCTTTCTCCTGCTCAGTCGCGTCTTCCTCACCGTCCCTCGACTCAGCGCCGCAGCCACAGGGAGTTGTAGGCAAGGGGCGCGGTGGTCAGATATGGCGACGAGGCGACGGCGTACGGCGAGGCGTACGAGGTGGCGTAGAAGGGCGAGGCGTAGGTGGTGGCGAAGGGCGAGGCGTAGGCGCCGTAGTAGGGCGAGGAGGCCAGCAGGGAGGTCGACGAGTAGGCGAGAGGCGCGACGATGGAGGGCTTCGCGGCAGCCAGGGCGAGCATGGTGGCCAGCAGACACAGGGTGACCTGGAAATGCGATAATTAGACATTAAATTTATTTTAATTAGGAATTTAAATTCTTTTCGTTTTTTTTTTTCATTTCATTTAGATGCTTACAACTTTATTCATTTCGCTTTATTTTTAGGCACCTGTTTTCAGTGAATTTTATTGGCGTATTTATTAGTTTGAAATCGATTTACGCGGCAACCGGCGACGCCTGTCGACAATGGGAACTGTTGACATCTGGCTTCAGGCACCGACTTTTATACGTTTTCCTCACTCCAGCAATGGAAACTTTTCCGACTCGACCTGGCCACTTCCGCCCTTCGCCACGCCCTCCTTCCGCTGCCACGTCGCTCTCATTAGCGCCAATTTTTTTTAATCACCGACCCTGACATGGCTCCGTCCCTCTCGCTCTCTCGCTCTCTCGCGCTCTGCATCTCAAGCGCCGCATCCGAATTTTTCTTCGCTTGGGTTTTTTCTTCTTCTTTCCTCAAGTGTTGGTCAGTTGCTGGTGTCTTGTTGTTGTTGTCGGCAGTTTGTTGTTGTTTAAGTAACTAATTTCGAGCTCATTGCATGTTCTCCAAACATTTATTAAATCATTATTTGATTCGTTCTTCATTCGTCTTCGTCAGTGGTTGTTGTTGTTGGTGCTTTTTTGCAATTATTTCTGTTTTTGTTTTTGTGATTTTTGTTGTTTTTGTGTGATTTTTATTCATCTTTGTTTTTGTACTTTTTGTAATTCATTTTTGTTTTTGCATCGTTTGTTGTTCTTCTAGATAATTTCGTTAAAAATCCGGAAACTGAAAAATTGTAGCAAAGCAATAACAGGTAGAAAAAGTCGATGGGATTCTCGTCATTCTCTCTGCGCCATTCTCGCCCTTGCCTTTGTCCCCCTCCCTCTCGCACACTTTGTGAACCTTCCTTTGATGGTTGAAGGTCGTCGCAGCCGAGATACTTCAATTAACTGAGATTTCCATTGCGGGGTCTCGCCCTGGCCTCCGCCCCTCGTTCCGCCACCTCCCTCCAGCACCTTATCCACTGCTCCTCGTCTAATCCCTCGCTCTCTCCCTCTCCCTCTGCCTCTCCCACTTGCCTCGCTTCGAAATTGCTCTTTTCTCTCGTTGCCTCCCGCGAGTGCCAGCAGCTGCTGCCTCCTTCATGGCCTCATTATGGCTCGCTCGCTCCGCGCTGGCTTATTTTCTATCATTTGTCTATCTGCTGTCGCCTACCGTTCTCTCTCTCTCTTTCAGTCTTCTTCCCCCCCGTCTTCGCTCATCTATTCTGCTCGGTTCCTCTGCAAGTGTTGCATAATTTATTTGCTTCTTAAAATTCCTTTCACATTTCGATTTCTACGTTCGCTACTAATTTCCTGCAGAGCCTTCCGCAAATAATTGCAAACTCTCAGCGAACTTGGATAGAGCGGGGGAGCGGGAGATTGGGAGAAAGTGCGGCAGGGGAGGGGGAAAGCAATTAATTTCCCGCACTCAATACACTTGTCCCATCCAATGAACTGACCGGCCGTTTCACCCCCATCCCCCGTCCTCCGTTCTCCGTCCCCACTTGATGCAGTCGTCTTGGTCTTCGTCTTCCCGCCGCCGCCGTCGAAGTCGGAAACTCAATTTGCTTCCACGAGCACGACGTGGACGACGAGGAGGACGAGGACGATGGCTTTGGCCGCTCGCTGCACTTCCGAGGACTCCGACGATTCCGACGACTCCAGGACTCGACCGCGCCATCTGGCGAACAAAGCTGCCGCATTCCTAATGAGCTTCTCTCGCTCGCTCGGTCTCTCCGTCTCTCGCTCTTAATAGCGCCCCGTCTCATTCACTCGAACTCCCTCCCCTCCCGAACTTCACTCAATCTCGTCCGCTCTCCCCTCCCTCTGGTGGTAAAGCGGCGGCCACTTCGTCCTCGCGTGCCTCGCGTTGCCAACCGCTGGGGGGCGCACAGATTGTTTGCGGCACCTCTGCCGACCCCGTCTCGCTCGCCCGGTCTTGCGTTGGGTTTGGCGCTGGGATTTTTTTTCACTTCATTTCATTTGGAATTTTTCATTTATTGGCATTTCTTACCGATTCCGCTTCGCCGGCCTCTTCCCAGCTTCTCCCCCACGCCCCATCTTCTCCTTCGCTTTCCCCACTTCGATCTCAACTCCCTTGCTTTTCCCTCTCTCTCTCTCTCTCTCGCTCGCTTCCTTCCATTGTTACCACGAATGGTTGGTTGCGTTTCCTTTACGTTTCAATTTCCATTCAATGTCGTTTCTCCGAGTTTCCTCCTCTGTCCTCCAGCAAGTTGCTGTTCATCCACTCCCACTTCCCTTGTCCTTGGCATCGACTCTCGTTATTCATTTCGCATTTGCTCCACATTTCCGAGCTGCCTGCCTTTGTTCGCTGGCATCACGTCCAAAGACCCGCTTCTTTGACTGAGCTTTAAATCAAAGTGGCTCGGATTCCCTGGACGAACCCCCGAAATGTTCGCCGAGTTCCCCTGGAATCTCTCAATCGCCTTTATCCTTTCTATTATTTCGACAATTTCATCGTTCGAGTTGTCCGTAAAGGAAAATCGGTACAAAGGATTCAAACATCGATCCCTTGATCTCACTTGGAGGATCACGTTTTCGAGGCCCCACCCTCGTCCCATGAAGAGAATTAAAGAGCCTGATGTCGTTTAGTTTTTCAACTCGTTTTTATTGATCCTTAGACCACCTTTTTTATCCATTCATGTACTTCGTCATCGGCAATTGATCGGTCACGAATTCCGTCCGCTTAGCGACGCAACAGGTACGACGCGCTGTAGGGGTAGGCGGAGTAGGCGGCGGCGTAGGGGGCGGCGTACGAGGCCACGTAGGGCGACGAGTACGAGGCGACGTACGGCGAGGCCGCCACGTAGGGCGAGGCGGCGTAGGCGGCCGTGTAGGGGGCGGCGGCGTAGGCCAGGGGGGCGACGATGCCGGGCTTGGCGGCGGCGACGGCGAACACGGCCAACAGGCAGAGGGCGAACTGGACGAAGGAGAGAAAATATAGTTATTAGAATCCAAAGGACACTGGCAGGAATCCTCGATGACTTACGAATTTGAACATCTTGGAGTTGAGGTGGTTGAGGTTGGTTGATTCGTTGGAAGCGAACTGTTGATTGCTGTCACCTGCTGCGGGACTTAAATACCATTTTCTTCACTTATCGTACGCTCGAATTTGCTGCACGACGGCGGCGACGACACGTTTCGTCGGGGAGGCCAACAGAGGCCGTTAATAGACACAAAAAACGACGATCGGGTTTCGGTAGTTGTCCAAAAATTTTGTAATTCATCGATCGTACTGTGAATATATTTATGAGTTCGCATAGACCTCAGACTTCAGGCGGAAGTTTGGGGCCCAGGTGGGCGGCGGTCGACTGCGTGGGGCCGTCAACAGAACTCAACAAGGGTCTGTCCCTGGTCATGGGTTTTCTAGAGTTTCTTCTCCAAGGGAATGAACAAATACGAAATGTCAAAGGTCACCCTACGGCCACCTATTCAGCTCCTCGTCCTCCCTCTTGACCTAAGTAAACCAATTTCGATCGGATTCGATGGGGTCAGCGACGTTCGTCGGATAAGGTCAATCGGTTCGCTCTCGTCTTCCCCGAGTGATTGTCGCCCATTAGCATCATGATCATCGTCATTTATCTAGCCATGTGTCGGGGTCTCTGTCTGTCTGTCTATCTGTCTGCCTGTGTGTTTGTTGGTCGGTCCGTCACACAGGAGCTGTGAAAGCCATGCCCTGAGACACGAGGCGACACCGACCGGCGGCAACAACACGGTCCACGGTCCGACACCCACACCGGCATCGACGCCGACATCGAACGACACGCTGCCACAATTACAAGTCGTCAAAACAGAGCGCCCGACGCATACGAAATGAGCCCTCGGACACCTCGAGCCCCCGTCCCCGAGCCCCCGCCCGGGGCCGACGAAACTGAGTCACTCGGCCACAAGTGATGGGTCGTTGTTGTTGTTGTTCTTGTTGTTGCTGTTGCCAAAGCAGCCTCCTTCGGCTCGATTGAGTTATGAAATTTGACTTCTGGCCATTGCCGTAGTTGTTGTAGTCACGGCTTTTGTTCTTGCCACTGCCGTTGTCGTGTCCGCTGTTTTGATAGTTTTGTTATTCTGAAACATCGACCAGCAGCCGACACGACGACACAAGGCGACAACATCGATTACCATTTACAATTGGTCGTCGTTTCCCTGGCACGCCGTTCGCTGCAGGGCCGTCCGTCCGCCCCCGACTCCTGCCTCGCCTCGCCTCCCCACCCAACCCTTCCGAGGTTACAGCAAAATATCGATCGATCGGCGATCGCTGCAATCGGGCGTCCGAGTGTCTGTCTGTTTGTCGGTTTATCCATCGACGGTCGTCCGTCCGCGTGAACCTTCCGCGATAATTAAAACCCTGCACGTTGCCAAAATTTACGAAAAGCTCGAAGGTCCCGCCGCCGGCCCGGGCGACTGCGGCGACTTTAAATTCAGCACTTGGCCCGAGCACAAGCCGTTGTTGTTCGTTTGTATAAAAGGCCTCTGGGGCCCCCGAACTCCATCAGTTCCACTGCCTTTCGCCCAGAAGCAACTCTGAAAAACCACTCAACCACCCTTCAAGATGTTCAAATTCGTAAGTCATCGAGGATTCCCCAGTGTCCTTTCGATTCTAATAATTACATTTTCTCTCCTTCGTCCAGTTCGCCCTCTGCCTGTTGGCCGTGTTCGCCGTCGCCGCCGCCAAGCCCGGCATCGTCGCCCCCCTGGCCTACGCCGCCGCCCCCTACACGGCCGCCTACGCCGCCTCGCCCTACGTCGCCTCGCCCTACGTGGCGGCCTCGCCGTACGTCGCCTCGTACTCGTCGCCCTACGTGGCCTCGTACGCCGCCCCCTACGCCGCCGCCTACTCCGCCTACCCCTACAGCGCGTCGTATCTGTTGCGCTAAAGCCGACGAGGCGACAGGCGACAGGATCACCAAATTATGCGGATTATCGTGTGACAAGGATATCGATGGAACTTCCGAACTTTGACTGAAGCAAAAATAAACGATAGAAAAACACAAACAAAAAGAAAAAAAAACACTGAAATTAACTTAAATGCCAAGTCGCATTCCGTCGGTTTCGCACCAACGCCTTTCCGAAGGATTCCGGGGATGACAAGGGTCAGCTTCATGGAGCAGGGGTGGGGATTGTGGTCACTCTTGCCCTTGATCCCTCGACTTTATCGGCCCTCGTCCGCTACTCCTTCTTCTTGTTCGCGCTCAGCGTCACTTTATCTGCGTCGCCTGGGGACCTTTTGCGAGTTCTGCTGCCCGTCCGACCCTCGGATCAATTAGTTTCAGCTTCTCCTCCCCTCCACACGTTCCCCTTTCGCCCGTGCTTCTGACTTCTGACGTCTCTGCTCATTGCGACTGTTGTTCTTACAGTTATTGCTATTGTTATTGTTGTCCCTGTTGTTGTTGTTGTTGTTGGGGCAAATTAATTTCAACAATAATCGTCATCAACTCGCGAAGGTCTCGCGTTGCCAACCAATCAAGCATCACTTGTCCGACTTCCACTGTCTGTGACACAAATTTACGATGAACACTCGAGTGTTGTCGCAAGGATTTTTATTGTTATAGTTGGTTTTCTTGTTGTTGTTGTTTTATTTCCGCTACTGTGAACCCCTCCGGGGTCCTTCAGCAGTTGAGAGGGGGTGCGGTGGGGGCTTTTGGAGGTCATTTCAAGGATGTTTCAAACTTCACACTTATTCCAAAATATCGCAATTAATTAGAATTTTCGGAGCCACTGAAATCGACGTGAACCGCATTTAATATGGATTAATGTTAATTTCAGAAGTAATAGTGTTTAAATGACATTTTAATATGAAACCATTTAATTAAGTTCGTAGGCAATTTCTCAATTTTCCGTAATTGCCGAGGATATTTTCCAGCCGAAAATCAGCCTATCATTATTCACGCTGCGATTGCCTATAAATAGCTTCTGCCTTCACAAATCATGCTTTGACGATTTCCACTTCACTCACTCAGTTTTGAAATCACTTTTTCCTCCCAATTCCGAAATCGCCCCCTCCATCGCAGTGGAAATTTCCTTCCTTCCTTCCTTCCTTCCGCCCAGCTCGGCCGGGCCGGGCCAACGCAATCCAAGTGACCTCCAATCGCCGATCGTGGTCAATGCTTTGCCATCGATTTACCTCTGGGAACTATCGAATTCCCTTTGGCCACATCACGCTCTCGGCCTCGTCCTCCGGCAGTGTTTTGAAACATGTCAAATTTCAGTTTTCAAACATGTTCGCATTTTAAATGATAATCACATTTTTGTGTCCACGAATGGCGCCACGAGATTCAAGTGATAGTAGAGGAGAGTGTGAGAGATGGAGAGAGAGAGCGAGAGAGAGAATGCGGTGGAAGGAGTTGATCTGCTCTCATGTCAAATTATTGAAATGAGTTCATTTCGATTTCCGCTATCGATGGCAACGGACAATTTCCACCTCTCCATTATGACCTCCCACCTGACCTCAGCCACGCCCTCCCTCGCCCGCGCTTAATGACCACCTCTCCTCACTTACACACACACACACACACGCACACATTGCCTGCATCTCACCACATCCTGTCGCCTGCAGCGACCGCCGACGGGGTCGCTTTGACGGCTGCGTCCGCTGACCACACGAGCGCCATCGCCATGCAAAGCAATTTCTTCCTCTTCCCCGCTCTCCCTCTTCTTCGTTCTCTCGCCCCACCGCCATTTCCCGTAGGCCGCTTTCTCCATCACCCCTGTTGCAACTTTGACCACCCTGTTCGGCCACTTTTGAGGCTTTTCTCGTCGGCTGCAGACCGCGACATGTTCGAGATCCGATCGTCGAGATCCGTCAGTTCGTCGCCTTCTTCTCGGCAAAGGCCGACATGCCCATCGCTGGTGGGATTGTGTGCGTTTGTGTAATGATGGGCTCCTTTTTTCTAAATTTTTTCAGTTTCTGGTCTTTTCTGATGGAATCCATTTTCTATTTTCTCAAGTAGCACCATGGCTAATTCTTGTTTTACTGCATTTTGAAATTTTTTTTTTTTAGAATTTATTTTGCAATATAATTATTTTATTTTCAACATAAATAATGATATTTTGTCCTGTATTTAATAATTCTTCCAGTTTCTCTCAGAAAAGAATGGCCACAGTTTGAGAATCACCGCCGTCGCACAGTTTCTGTAGCATACCTGCAATGCCTGTCAGTTTCTCTCATGGGAGAATCATCTTGCTCTCACAATCTCAGTGACAGTTATATTCTCTCCCTCTCTCTTTCTTTTGACGATACTCTCAGTTCGTCTGCGCAATTCTCTCACTCTCGCATTTTCTTCGCTCTCTTTATCCACAGTGATGTTGTGTGTTTTTGAAGCCGGCTTTTTCGCCTTTGTTTTGCTTTCTCGTCGTTCCTTCTGGTTTGCGCACAAAAATAAACAAAACTTCTATTTATACACATCTTCATCCCCAACTTCTCCCCCACTCTGTTTCGCTCCTTTTCTATTTTATTTTTCCCCTCGTATTCTCGTTCTTTTCTTTCTGATGTTTTCGTTTTGCTCGTCGTGACTGCAAGGATTTTGCACAATTCACCTTTCGGTTCCCTCCCCGTTCCAAGCGGACCCCCATTCATTCAATTGATTTTTCATCCCGGCTCCACGAAAGCCGTCGCCGGCTTCCGACGTCTCCGGTCTACAGTGGTGGCAGCGGCGGCGACGATGCGTGGTGGTGGATGCGAGCTTCCAGTCCTGGAGGAAGCGGAGTTTTCAAATGTTGTCTACCGTCTGTGACATCGGTCAATGGTCCTCGTGTCCGTCGGCAGGGGTGGAAGGTGAAAAAAAAGGTTTGGTTTCTCCTCGGCCGCCCTCCGCCAACGAGGACCAGCCGGACGGTGGCTTCTGTTGACTTCCATCTGCCTAACGAGACCTCTTGGTGATTTATTTGCGACTCTATCTTGTTTGCTTTCTATTTCGTTCATTTCCCGGATTTATTTCTGTCTCCGGAGGATTAGGAGAGAGACTTCGAGATAGTCGAGAGAAATTTTTCAAGTGTGAAATAGGATTTAAATCCCCTCTAAATGGCTTACCATGGCATGGAAAATCATTGAAATACATGTAAATAAATGTAATACAATTAATATTTTATTACAACATAAACAAAAAATCATTAGTTTAGTATAAAAATATATTTTTTAAAACAAAGTAAATATTCTGCTTAATAACTTCTAAAGGAATTTAAAATATTTTATCCAAACTCATTTCTGGCAATATCATAACTCTGACAAATTCGATCGCATGCGATAAAAATGCCTTTGCTCTCTGCAACCTGTCAAAATTCCTCAAAAATGAAATCCAACAAGAGAGCGCGTGTCTACTACTCTCTCGTTCTCACACACACTCGCCGCAATTCCATTGTGTTGTTGTTTTCAATTCTCTCCAGCAGCTGCTGCTGCCGCTGTCGTCGTCGTGCGCTCACATTCAGTTCATTTTTGTTTCTCGTTGTGTGTGGATCAGACGTCTTGTCGCAACGTGTTCTTGTCGTGTTTTCTTCTTCTTCTACGTCTGCGTCTTCTCTTTCCAACACCGTTGTTGGATCCGTCGCTGCCGCTGCAGCCAGCCGTCTTCGTCTCTCGTTGGCGTCTCCGCGACACCCAGTGTAAAGTGTGCGTCGGTCTTGTTCTTCTTCGGCGGTAACAAAACAAATTGATAAATAATTCGTTTGTTAAAAAAACGAGACAAAAATGTGTGTGATATCCGAACAAAATGGCGTTGTTTTGGAAAACAATTGTGTCTTAAAGAAAATTCTAATTGAGTAAACGAGCTGGAGAGAGAGAGAGAGAGATAGAAATAGAGAAGAGCGCGAAAGAAGCGCGGCTGGCGGTCAATCGGTCGGACGCGACGTCGCAGCGGCGTCAAAGAAAATTGCAAAATATCGCGCAAGTGTTGCTAACCATCATCCTCGTAAAGTTTGAAAGTGAGTTTTTTTTCGCCTAAAGCGGAGACGACGACGAAGACCAGGAAAATTGTTGATCACATGTGGATGGAGGAGGAGAGAGAGAGAGAGTGTGAGCTAGAGCAAAAGTGTTCGTTTGGTGGAGTGGGGAGAAAAAATCCGGTTTTTCCAGTGTCGTGCAGTGTCTGAAAAGTGCAACGAAAATTTAAACACATACACAAGCGCTGAGACGACTCGCGCACGCACACAGCTGCGCGCACAGGTGGCTCACGGAATTCTTGCGCATCGTTGTTTTTGGCGTTGTGTTCGTGAGAGCGGTCTCTCTTCTCGTCTGCTCTCCTCACCGTTCACTTGTTTTTGTAATTGGTGTTGTTTTCGGTACGTCTGGAATTCGCAGTCGTCGCCGTCGTCGTCATCATCGCGCCGAAGTGTAGTAGGCGACAATAGGAGTGAGGGCGAAATACTGAAAAAATAATGAATATAAATAAATGGAATTATGAATTTCTACCAAGCAAAATAAATATTAAACATGAAAACATGATTGCCATTCACTGATGACAGCCACTGGTGGGCAGCATCGCGCCGCACCTGTGGCTGCCGTGTGTTGCCAACTATTGTTTTTTTCACCAGTCGCAGTGGCAACACGCGCATAGTATCACAACAGGAACAACAACAAAATTGTGGTGGAATAAATACAAAAAAGTCTTGAAAACTTGACGAAAAAAGAGTCGCAGCTGTTTGGGTTGTTTATCAAAAATAAAACAAAAGCGAAAAATGCAAACAAACACAGAAATAAGAAAGCAAAAGTAACAAAAACAAAAAGAAAATATCTTCAACAATAGGAGGAACGAAAATATGAACAAGAATAATAAATGGAAAGGAAAAAATAACAATAGCAAATAGTGCAATAACAATGACAAATGGTAGAATAACAATAGTGAAATAACAGAACATAGCATAACAGAAAAACAAGAACAGTTTAAGAAAACAACATCGAGCAAAATCAACATTTGTTTCCACACTCGTTCGATAAAAAAGTCCCAAAACTTTTGAAATATTTTCATGGGTATTTTTTTCTCTATTTCTAATACAAATGAATTTCTGTACGGAATTTCCCACCACGAGTTCGGAAAAGCTTCCTTATGAAGCGAGAATCTGTTGTGAATTTAGTAGTTTCGGTCTTTACAGGGAATTTAAAGGATTTTCAGACGCAATTTTCTCAATTTTTTAAGTTATTTTAGCTATCTTTTTTTCACAAATTCACTGTAGTTTCACTTTATATTGTCTATTGTTTCTTTTATTTTCTCTCAGTTCTCGTCTGCATATTTCTCATAATTCGCTGTCTCCGCGCTATACTTAATTTCCTCTCCTTCCCTTACTATTTCCTTCTTCTATTGCCTTTGACCACCTTCGAAATCCACCCCGCATCGCGATGCACCACGAGAAACTCCAACTGTTCGCTTCGTGCTCCTTGTTCGACCATCATCCACTTCGTCTTTGTTTCCCCCCTTTTTGTATGACTCGACTCACTCTCTCTCGCTCCCTGTTCGTTCTCTATGCGTTCGGTCGTTCGCTCCCTTCATCCGCATTCCTCATTTCGTCGCCGTCGTCTAGACAGAGCGAATTTCAAAAACACTGCCATCCGACTGCGAGTCCTGGCCGACCGCCGTCCCTCGTCCCTCGTCCACACCCACCGCCCCTCACCGTTCAGGGCTCGCCACCCTCTTTGTTGCTCGCCCTGCGTGGTAAAAATTGAATTCTATAATCTTCTCGCCGTCCTCGTCGCCGTCTGTCCTCCTCCATTCCACTGACTGACTCGACGACATTCCGTGGCCGTTGAGTGCGTCGACGGCGTCACGTTGCTTGTTCGTCTTCCGTGGACTTTGGCCTCCGTCCTGTCGCCGTCAGCGTCTGCCGTTGGTCGTGGTGGGGCGGCAACAAGAGAGGGCGGAGGGGGGAGGGGGTCGCGTACAAATTGGTTTCTATTGCATTCTCATGCCTCTCAGGCTGTGCGGACGCATTTTCCCTCCACTGGCTTTTCCTCCTTTCCTTGATACTCTTCGTTTACTTTGTTACTTTCCCCGCACTCCTCGTCTGTTCATTGAGTCTGTGGCTGGCTTTCGGTAAATATTGTCATTTGTTGTTGTTCGTGGCTCCTCCAGGGCTGCCTCGAATGGGATTGAAAACTGGATTTGGAACGTTTAGTTAGTTTTTGGTCTAGCTTGGAGGCGATTTCATTTCAATAATATTTCAATCGGATTTAAAATATTTACCATGTAAAATATTTATTATAAAATGAGAAAAATTGAATTTATTAATTTCGATATTGGTTCGATATTGTCATGAGATTGATTTAATTAAAGTTTTCCAATTATTCGCAAATATACGAAAATATTCGAATCGAAATCAACGAATTTCTATCGAAAATGCCTTACAAAGGCAACTGCGGCGATTGGCAACGCTGAACAATGGATTTTTTAAACATTGTTCGCTGTCAGCCGTCGTATTAACGGTTATTATATTGCTTTTCTGTCACAGTTGTGCGACGACCTGCTCTCCTTCAGCCGTCCTTCCCGACTTCTCGCCTGCCCCCTCCCCGCCCACCTGCTGCCGTCGCGTTCGCGCCTTTGTTTGTTTGATATTGTTGATATTGTTGTTGTTCATGGCGGTAGTTTTTTTTTGTTATTTGTATGGGGCCTTATGTTGGTCAATGGGTGGCTCTGGCTTCCGACGACCGACCGACGGGCCGACAAAAAGTGCGACGGCCGACCGCGCGTCGCCACAACTCGATTGCTGACCATTGCGAATGGACAGAGCGAGCGGCAGTGGGGGCAGGGTACAGAATAGAAGGAAAACCAACAACAAAAACAACAATAGAATGTGACCCACCCCACTTTAATCCAGTTTGAAAACAAACAAACGACAAAAAAAACCAACAACAACAAAAAAACAAGAATATAAGCCGGCGAAATATTACAACAAAAAACAAAACCATAAAACATAATAATAAAAACAAACAACAACACGAGTAACCCCAACAATAACAAAAAACAGAAAAAATTACAACAACAACAACAAAAACAACAAAACAACCA
This sequence comes from Coelopa pilipes, assembly GCA_947389925.1. NCBI lineage: Eukaryota > Metazoa > Arthropoda > Insecta > Diptera > Coelopidae > Coelopa > Coelopa pilipes. The sequence goes on along the minus strand of OX376699.1, from coordinate 36,049,897 downwards.
CAGTAGCAACAACAGAATCAAGAGAAAAACTACTGAAGTGAAAAAGTTCACTGAACCTAATGGCGGCGCTCCTCTTCCTCTTCTTCCCCGCCCCACCAGCCTCCTCCTCACACCCTCTCTCTCCTCTCTCTCTCTCTCTCTCTCTCCACCCCACTCTGGCCTACCTCGTGTATTTCTCTGCCTCGCTCTACTCTCTCGGTTGTGGAAAAAAAGCCTATTGTGGAGCTCGGCCTCCCGTCGCCGACTTTGTTGTTGTTGCTATCTCTCCCTTGCACTCTCATGCTGCTTGTGAGTTGCACATTATGTTATTGTCCCTGTTGTTGTTGTTGTTGTTGTTGCTGTTACTGCTATAAGCCCTACTAATAAAAGTCGAACAATTTTAATATGCAAAAAGAGTGGAAAAGAAAAAAAATTGTGTTTACGACAGATTTCTCTACGTTTCCTTCTCCCTTCTCTTCTATGTCTTCTGGTTGATATTGTTGCTGTTATTATATGTTGGCCACGACAAGCAACAAAAGCCACAATAACGACACCGACGACTTGGTTAATCTCAGCAACAGCACCAGCAACAGCAACAACAACCATCGCAGTAAAAACTTCTTCAATGCGAACAATTTCGAAAAAAACGCCTACGTCCCTCTCAGCCCACAGGGTTTCCAGACGTTCGAAAGAAGAAATAAAAAGAAGAATGAGAAGAAGAGCAGAAGCGACGTTTGCAAAAAAGTTGGGCTTCAAATGCAGGACAGTCGTCGGTATCGCGGCTGCCGCGCGACCTGCTGCCGATGCCCTCTCGCCCCACACCCTGCCGACGACGACCTCAGTCGACCCCAGTGTCGGCATCGGCTCGCCATCAGAAGGGGAGAAACTGGCTCAGAAGGGCGGTGGTGTGGGCAGGAGCGGGCGGAGGTGGCGGTGGCGGTGGCCGAGGGTGACGGGGCCAGTCGTCGGAATGAAAATATATGTTACGACAGTTATGGAAGCCTACTTTACTTTACTTTTCCCCCCGCCCCTCCTCGCATTCTCACATTCCCGACTTCTTTTGCTGTTTCGTACGACATTTACATTCTTCTAATGTTCGCTCTTGCTCGCCTCCAGCCACACTCGATCCACGGCCTCTTTTCCACCCGCCACCCAACGACCTCGTCTTCCTCTGTTCTTCCCTCTCTCTGTCCTCTGCTCTTCCGCCACTAGACGTTACTCCTTCAGCTGACTGTGCTCTGTTTCCCCAACTCGAGTCTGCCATTAGGATCCGCAGTTGTTTCTGGTGCTGTTGATGTCACTTTGACATCAACAACTCGTTAATGGCCGCGACATGTGGCGCCATCTGGTGATTCGGGAGATAGTTCACGTTCCTCTCGGCACGTCTTTTAGCAAGGTTCAGTTCTACAACTTTGCTAAATTTTCCTTTGCCTTCTTTGCCATCTTCGATTCGCCCCGCTGTTATTGATTTTTCCTCTATTTTTTAACCGTTTTCATGAAATCTCAGTTTCGATTTTTCTCATGGATTTGCGTGCCTTGGCTACTCCTTGTTGGAGCTGAAGCTTCCTCGTCATTGCCTGGTCTGTCGCTCGGCTCTCTTCTGTCCTGTGAGTGCTGCGAAGATCCAGACCAGACACAATCGATCGACCGCCCATCCTCGAACTCCCTCGAACTCCCTTTTCATTTTCATAAAGTTTCCCTCTGAAGTTTCTTCCCAGACTCTGCGTCCTTTGGTGGCAGCCACCACGTAAAATAGCGCATCGTCGTGACGTGAAGTAAACGACGTAAGACGTTAGCGTTAGTGGTTGTTTCTTTGTTTCTTTCTCGCTCTCTCCCTCTCTGATGTTGTTGACCTGCCCGGGGCAGCGACAGCTGTTCGCCGGAATCTCCTGTTCCGTTGGCGGCTTCAGAGTTTCATCCTTTAATTTGATTTCACCTCCCTTTTCTCTCATTTTCTTCGCATTTCCTCGGGTTCATTACAAGCGTATTGTGTCTTATGGATGTTAGTGTTGTTGTTGTAGTTGTTTCTCGCTTCTTACTCCAAGTTGTTATCCTTGTGTTGTGTTGAAATATCCTTAGATATTGGCTCTATTTCTAGATTGTCCTTTTATTTTTCAGTCAGTTCTCTTTGTGATCAAAGTGTTTTCTGTGTTTCTCTCTCTGTCCTTTACGTCTATACTTAAGCGTGTTTTTTATTTTTGCCACTTTCTGCATAAAAGTTTAGTCTTAAATCACATTGTCGAAAACCCTCATAGTTTATAGTTGAGCCGAAAATAAAGTCGTCCTCTTCGTGTTTTGGGGAAATCCTTCAGTCGTCGTCATTCTGTGGAATCCAATTAGAGTGTTTCGTAACATTTCCCTCGCTCTCTCGCTTGTTCTCCCCCCTCTCCCTTGCCCTTCCTCTCCCTTCGTGCACGTTATTTATTCGTCCTGGCGTCCGGTGGTTGCAGAGCTGCCTACTTTTAGGCAGATGTCGTCAGGTATCGCCGTGTCGAGGACATCGTGCGCCAGGTATCGGGCCGGACCTGCCAAATGTTGCCGCGTTCGTGCCTGGCTCCAGCTCTGTTCGTATTTGCCTCTGCGTACACACGACGACCACAAGGGCAATAAATAAAATACTCTGACGGGCAACGAGAACGCACGAGCTGTGGTCGCTCTTTGTGTTTTCCTTAGGCGTCGTGCATTCATTTGGTCTCGTTTTCAATTTCGTTCCATTATGCGTCCTCTTCGTCACTTGTTCTGTTCTGCATTCTCCTGTTCTCTACCTCAGTGGTTCTCTTCATCAGTTGTACTCCTCTCCTTTTGTTCCTTCTTCCTTAGTTGGTTCCTTCAGAGCACATTGACTCCAGAGTTTGAACCTTTATTTTGTTTCGTTGTTTTTTGTCTGTGTTCTTTGCCGAAGTGTGTGTGTTGAATTTAAAGAGCCGGCGACTTCTGACTCCCGCTTACGGTGCTCGTACAAATTTCCCTTTCATTGGTTTTGTAATTCTGCCACGATCCCCGACTGGTCTCAACTTCCTTTCTTGGCACTGCGTCTACCATTCAAAAAACTCCCCACTTCGCTATTCGAAGAAAAATTCTCTCTCTCTCTGCCTCCCTCTCCCTCTCCAGTTCCCTTTGGTGTCTTTGTCTCAAGCAAGATGTTCGGACTTTAAACCATAAATTTCCCAGTTCCGAGCCTTGAAATTCCCGCTCGTATTTTCCCCTCATTTTCTTCGAAGAAATCCTATTTTTTCCTCTTTTATTCTTCACTTGTATTCAGTTTTTTTTCTCCTTTCATCTTCAATTCGTATCGCGTTTTTGCCCACATTTTTCCACTCTTTTTAAAAATTCATTTCTTCCCTCTCTGATTTCTCTCTTCCGCTGCCTGTCTCTGTTCGTCTATCTCGATCCCTCCCGAGTTGGTTTCGGCATGTTGCTGCTGTTGTTTTTGTTGTTGGTGCTGCCTTCAAGGCTCATTGAAAGCAATGACAGCCGCCGCAATTGTTCTCGGTGTGTTGTTGTCGCCCCGCCCCTTTTCGCTCCCCTCCCTCACCCCTCTGTCCTTCGGCTTCGTCATTGTTCGCGCCAGTTTTCAAGTATCTCAATGTCTCCGACTTCTCTCTCTCCCCCTCGGTTTCTTCGGGTTCTTCTGTCTCCGTCTCAGTCGCTCGGTTGTCCGTCCGGCTGTCCTTCTGTCTGTCAAGTGGTCTCTTTGTGGATTTCCTCTGGCACTGGTCTGCCCTGCACGATGCGATGCGATCCGGAGTTGCTCGGGATAAATTGCATTTTCAGTTAATTTCAAAAAATAATTGAAATCATTTTGCTCGATAACACTTGATGCCCCATGATGAGCTCAGCCGTCGAATGGGAAGTTCTTTAATTGTTGTTCTTTGTTTTATTTCGTTCTCACCGTTTTAATTGTTGCTTCGTGCGAAGTGGAGTCTCGAAAGCAGTTGCATTTCGAGACGGAGATGGGAAATGAAAGAGTCCTGTGGTTTCTACAAGGGATTCATGAAACACTCTAAAAAATGTATATAAAAATATAGAAAAAGATTAATTGAAAAATCATTAATATGAAAAATTAAATATGCAATCATCACAGTTTGAAAATGATTTAGGTTGAATTTTTGAAATATCGAAGTGAAGGAAATTTTAAACAATTGCTCCTTGAGTTCCTGCCGTCGGACTCGTGGAACGATTGAGCCTGAAATTCTGCTCCCTTTCAGTTGCCACAAGACTCTGTTGTCTGTCACCAAGTTTATTCGAGACATTTTCTAAATAGAGAAAACCGAACGCAATAAAAGAGAGAAGAGAAGTACAGTGGAAAAAAAGTGCAAATGTGTCGATAATTGAAGTTCACTTTAATGGAACAAGTGTAAATTACAACCACCACTACAACAACAACAACAAGCTGTTCGGCAATTAGTCGTCGACACGAGGTTCCGGTTCATTGCCGAAGTCGACTGTGGGTCGCCAGCGGCCGCAGCGCTGGGATCCAGTCACGTGATCCGCCGAGTCGAGCCACGGGCCACGCTACGTGCCTGGAGTTCGTGTGCGTGCGACGAACGCGGCGTCGACGTCCTGTGCGTGCGGCGCGAGGTTGTCAACGTTTAATTGAATTACGAAGCGGGCGCGGGCTCCACCCAACGGCCCCCGTCCCGCCCCACCGTCGTCGTCCACGTCGTTGTCGCGACCGGCAGCGATGTCGATGCGGAGCAACAAGTTGCCGCCTAGTCAGTCCACCTTCCAGCCGCAGTCGCCGCAGCTGCAGCACCAGCAGCAGCAGCCAAACCTCGTCGTCCCGCCCACGCACTTCCAGCAGCAGCAGCAGCAGTTGCTGCAGCAACTGCAACAGCAGCACAAGTTCCAGCAGCAGCAGCAGCAACATCATCACCACCAGCAGCAGCAGCAACAGCAGCTCTCGTCGCCCCATGTCGTCACGAACAGTCGCAACAATCTGGCAACCCTAGTCGCGGCCATCAACAATGAGAATTGCTACCAGTTGGCAACGCCGGGCGCCACCTCGCCTGTGAATTCGCCACCCTCGTACTCGGCAGTCGTGGCCGCCAGTGGCAACGGCAGTGCAGACCAGCAGCAACAACAAGTGGCGAATCACAAAAAGCAACAACAACAACAACAACAGCAGCAGCAGCAGCAGCCATCCTTTCAATTCATCAACCACTACCAGGCATCGGAGTTGGCAACGCCGAACAGCCTGGGCACGAAGGACTACGGCGATTATCCAGAAGACGAGGAGTTGGATTTAACACAACAACAACAACAGCAGCAGCAGCTGTGCGTCGTTGCCAAGATGCAGAAGTCCGTGACGATTACGGTCACGCCACAGCGCAGCAACTCCATGGACTACTTGAACTTCGAGGAGAAGCGCCAACTGATCGCCTCCTCGCTCTCCCTCTCCGACATCCTGCACTGCAACCCGGCCGCCGCGGCCGCAGCCGCCGCCAAGGAAGTCGCTGCCAATGCAAATGGTGAGTTTCGAACGAGATTTTCATTCCTCCACGATGACTGGTTTGAGCTGAAGGGCAGGAAATTCCTTGATCTTCTCAAGGACACATTTGATTGAATACCATTGTGAATCCCAATCCTCGCTGTCGCTGTCGCACGTGTGTTTTTCAATGCGATTTCGATGTGATTTCGAAATCCTCGGAAATCCTCGGCGCACAATTAACGAGAGTGCCGTTGCTCGTCCCTCTGTCCCTTCCCGGGCTCTGTCGCCCACTCTTCATCGCCCTGACGACTCTTCAGTCACTCGCTCCCCTTACTTTGATTGCCATCCTCGCTCACACACATCGTCTCCCTCGATTTCTATCGTTTCTTCCAAATGCTTCTTTTATTTCATTCTTAATCCCCCTCTATTACTCCCTCTCTCTCTCTCTGTTTTCTCAGTTCCCGGAAAATCCCCTCGATTCATTGAGATTTCCACGAAGTTCCCCTCATGCCTCTGTGATCGGTGACTGTCGTTGTCTTCGATGGATTTACTTTGCGTTTCTTCGCCTTGGCGAATCCCGCCCCTCATTCTCTGCTCATTCTCTTCCACGCTACCTCGCCATCCAAACGTGCCCGAGTCTTCCGAGTCAATTGATTCCTTGTGTTGCCCTCGCTTGATTCATCGTCTTCGCCTCACTTTTCGCCACTCGTTTGGTTGCCCCGATTCTCGGTTCCACAAGACCTTTCACTGTCTCCTTGACCTACCGCATCCGCTCGCCTTTTGCTTGTTCCGAATACGAACTGATTTCGCCCGCCTTCTTCTGATTTACGTGGATTCAACCACACCTAAACATGCAAACCCGATGGCAAGGAACCCCTCGGATGTCGTCCTTGCCTTCAGAACTGTCAGCTTCGTTATCGTTCGTTACTTTCACTCGCCAACTTCCAATCAGGCCATGAGTGAATTATTTTTTCTGTTTTTAGCCAAATTCGGATTAGATTGTTCATGGGATTGTTAGATGGTAAGGAGTTTTTTTTTTTTCTCAGTAAATATATTTTCCGGTAAATTCTTCTCAATTTAATCATCTTGCCGATTTCTTTCAACTCCGTTTATCATTTTGTGTGGATTTTCTTTTCGTTCTCATTAGATACATTTTCCCGTAAGCTCCAATTTAAATGCTTCTTTTCTCCATTGGTTACTTTCATCTAATTCCTATAATCTCCTGCCTGTCTACGTCTCTTCCCCCTGGTGACTCCATTGTGTTCTCCTCCAAGCTCGACAATTTCCCCAAGTCGAAATAAAAATAAAACTCTTTTGTTGCCGTCCTTTCTCTCATCGATCTTCTCAACCTATCGACTTTGTGTGAAAACCTCGAGATGCCTTCACTTGAACCACTTGTCGTCGTTTCGTCCCCGGCGCCCGGCCCCAGGCGCCCGACTCCCGACCGCTCCTCCCATCCTCGTCTGGGTCCACGTGTTCGTGTGGCATGATGAGAGCTTTTTGAGCGGCCGCGTTATAAATAAAGTTTGCCACGATGTGAATCGATAATCCTTTAGTACACGCGAAACTCATTCTGCCCTTTTGCCATCGTCTCTCTTCGTCCTCGTCCTCGTCCACGTCCACATCTCGTCATCCACCTGGAGGACGCGGGCGTTCGATGAGAAATCATTCGATTCGCGTGTTCGGGCAACACATCGAACTATCTACGGCAAGGACAATCGACAACAAAAACGAGAGCGGTAACAACAACAACTTCGACGACTGCGATAACCACAACGACAACGATAGCGATAGCAATGCCTTCAACCACAATACAACGATAATAACTTAAACTACAATAACTACAACACTGGGAACTTTCCAACAACAAAAACAGCAACAACGACCACTATGGACACATTTTTCGCAGTTGACTTCATGCCGATCAAAAATAGTACCACCGAGGGGCGAGACAGAGCAAGAGAGAGAGAGAGAGAGAGATAGAGGTAGGGAAAGACAAAGGAATGGAAGGCTATGAGAAATGCGTACCCAGAGACAACGGACGATGTCGGCCCCACGTCCTCGATATGAAAATTCCACCGACATATCGATCCGGAGGCTGGAGCTTAGCAACTAAAAACCCCACGTCGATATTCCTTCTTTCCATCTATGCAATAACGTATGCTTTTTTACCCTCCTCCCTCCCTCCCTCCGCCCTCTTCCTTTCTTATTCACTTGTTTTTTTGTGGCCCTCGTGTTCTCAGGCTTTTAACAAAGTTTTTAAGCCCTTTAGGAGTTTTAATTTTTTCGTCTGCGTTTTTACCATTGGGTTTTTTATTTCGCATTTTATTCCACTGCCACCAACTTTGGTCGCAAAAGCTTCCATTCTGTTCGAGGCCGTGGGTCTGTCTGGTTGGCTGTCGGTCGGCCGGACGGCCATTGTTTGTCGTGCCAACATCCTTTGAGTCCATTTAGTGTCTGGTCCAGAGTTTGCCGATTCTCGTGTCTCTCGCTCGTTCTCTCTCTGTTTGTTCTGCACCAGCATGTGTTGTTGCATTTGTTCGAATATCCTCTGGGTGATTTACGTGCCTCGGCTGGCACTCGATTTAAATTGGCAATTGTTTTGGTTTACAAAAGTTTCCTCAGTTTGGTAAGCATTGTTTTCCCACCCGCTTCATTCTTTCCCTATCTTGCCCACTCTCTTTCTCGCTCGTGCCCTCTCTTTGTGGCAACGTTTCATTAGCGCAGAAACCACTATTGTATTCCTCCCCTCTCTCTCTCTCTCTCTCTCTCTCTCTCTCTTGGACTGTTCTACTGGTCGGTCTTAATTTTCTGGCAGCTCTCGTGTGGCGACTTCCCTTCCTGCGTCTCCTCCAACCGTCGTCGTGTCCTGCTTGTCATTCGGATTCCCTCGAAGTTCGAACAATCGATTCGTCATACTGGCGGGAGGCGAGGCGGATGTCCTTTTTATTCCATCTCCTCCTCCTTCCCCTTCCCTCCGCTACCGGTTCCTCCTTCCATTCCGTCCATTTCGACGTTTTATTTCACTTTTCTTGGGTTTTGCTTTATTTTCTTGCTTCTTGCTTTATTTACTCTCTTGTTTACTTCTACGTTTTGCGTTCTATCTTTCCTTTTCCCGTTTTATTTTACTTTATTTTTATCGTTTCTTTTAATCTTGTTTTCAACACAAGCCACATGTTGTTGTAGTTGTTGTTATTATATTTCTGTTGTTTTCGCGCTGTGCCAAATCTAAATTGAATTTTCTCGTTTTCCATTCCCTGTCTCCGGCTCTGCACAAGTCGTTCCTCCTCCCTCCCTCTCTTTGGCCCTGGCTTCACTTGTCACGAATCTCTCGTTCGGTGTCTTAAAGTCGCCTTTCTCGCATTTTCCTCCCGTGAGCTTTCTCATAAATTATCTTCTGAAGCTTCTCATATGTGCTGGTCTCCTCAATAGGTTCGGGGAAATGAGTGAGCGGGAGGGGCTTCGTGACTCCGTCGCGGGGTGCCAAGGGTGAGCAGGAAAGCACGAGTGGAGTTCCATTGACAAGAGATGCCTCGAGTTATCGGAACCGCTTGAGATCCCTCGAGTGGAAGGGGCGATTGTATATGCTTATAATCGAGGTATGCGATAATCGAGGTGAATCGGGCTCAATAATACCGTGGGTATCATTTTTTAGACGTTGATTGTTGTTAGTTACATTTCAATTTTTCCCAGACTGCGGATAAAGCTTTCCAACGAAAAAATTATTAAATAAAAAAGCAATAGCTATTTACAATATTTTTCCTCTACCTCGCTATGTCTTCATTAACAATTTTAAATTTAATAGAATTAGAGAGAGATTTTAATTTTAATTGTACAACTATCAAAAGTTAATGTTAATTTGTTCAACTTTATGTGTTTTACTCCTTTTTTCCATTTCGGTTCTGGAAATGTTCTCAATTTTCCTGAATATGCCCTATTGATATCATGAAATCTTCCCACTTAACAGCGTTTCGCTTCGAGAGGGTTTCGGTTTCCATTTCCGTCTCGATTCGCTTCGCTTCGAGTGAGACGAAAATAAAAGCTATTGATTGCAGATAATTAAGGTTCCCCTCATTTAATTTTATTTCGCCATCGCTATGGAGTACACTTGAACACACCTGTGCGAACGAAGGTGGAGTCAACTCGGGCTCGGGCTCGGGCTCGTCTCACCTCACCTCACCTTACCTTGCCACCAGAGTGCAGTGAACCACGATGCCCTGAGTCGTCGTCCCGCCGTTTAGTAGCAATGAACAAACGTTAGATCGGTGCACGGATGAGTCAGAGAGAAGCACGTGATAACGGAAGGACATGGGGAGGGAGAGGGGCAGGCGAGGTGGTTGAGACCGACCGACCGGCAGAGAGACAGACAGACAGGCAACGACACACGGCGGCGTCGATGACGATCCCTCTTCCGTTGGAAAATGTGGGGAGACGAAAACAAAACAAAAACACAGAAACATATGGATGTCTGTTGGTCGTAGTGTGTGCATTTTTTTTCCATCCAACTTCGATTCAGAAGTGCGGGGAGGATCGTCATTGAAAGGTTTATCCAAGCGAAGCATCTGATGTCGCTCGATTTGAAGTTGACTTCGGGCTGAAAATCAATTTTAAAAGCGCCAGACCGAAGGGAGGTTGCAGACTGTCGCTTGGAGGAGACGAGCCGACATCGAGACAGGAGGGGGGAAAATGATTCGATTGGGTCAATAAATTGCATTTGTAAGGGCGATAGCGAGACGCGGCTTGGCGATCAAAACGTGGCACGAAACACGAAGAAGCAAAAATCGGAGAAATATGGGAAAAATATGTAAATGCAGGAATCGGGAGAAAAAGAATCCAAACAAGAATGTGAACAGAAGAAAACGGGAAAACATCCCACGACTAAGAGAAAGAGGAGGAGGAAGACGCCGTCGAAACAGGGGGAGAAACAGAATGGGGTTTGAAAGAAGCCGACGAGAACACAAGGGAATGTCGTTGATAAGAGAAAAAAAACAAATGTTTAGTTTTCAAGAGCACGTCTTGCGAGTGGGATAAGGATAAAAATGTAATCGATTTAAATTATTTTCGTGAATTTTCATATTCATTTTTAATGTGCATTTGTCATTCTCTGTGAAGACTAATTAGCTACTGCGAAAAACATCATTAATATTCATAAATAATGAAATCTGCTCAAATAATTTGCAATTTCAATAACTCCGCGAAATTCGAACAATCTATTCGAATCTATGCAAATCGATTCCAAAGTGTGCTGTTACTGTTGAAATTTCTCTTTCTCCCTCTCTCTCTCGCTCTTCAACCATACACACTCCCAGGAAGCCTTAATTATTGGCGAATGCGTGTGTGTGTGTGCATTAAGCCTCGCCATGAAATGACAATCATTGGCGTGGCCGATAACAAAAACCGATTTAATATTTTCCGCTCATTTCTCTTTTTTATCGAAGATTAATTTTTTATCGAAATATACAAATTTCACTGAGAATGTAAATGAAAACAATGTGTCATTCAATTCGTTGACTGTAAAATTTAACTGTCTCTATCGCCATGTCCATAGCTTCCCTCTCTGTCTCTCTCTCTCTGTCACTGTCGCAGCCACTGTCACGGCGTTCATATTGATTCCTCAACCGATTTGTTTATCTTAATTAATAGCATTTATATACGGACGCGAGGAATGTCGATCGATTGTAGTGAGTTTGCCCAAATTTGGCTCAAACTGGTCCTACCACATTCTCAAATTCACGAGCTTCGAGCTATTTCGACTGTGGTTTGGGATGAATTAAACTTGAATGGCGTTTGGTGTCGATCGTCCAGGAGCCAAGGGCGGGCGTGACTTTTCAATGATTAATCACCGAACTGGGAATTGGAATAAGTGGAATTAATACAATGTATCAATGAATCGCCAGATATCCCAGTGAATGCCGCACACACAGGACTTGCGTAATTCAAGTTCCCCCAGTGTTGTCATCACTCTCGATCGCAATCTGTCGCACAGATGTCTTTAGGAAATATCTCTGTCATAAATCTGTCGGGAATTTCAGCCAGCCAACCTATCGTCTGTCCCCGTCCGGTCCCCGTCCCTGCCGCGGTTCCTCCGCCTTCGTGCCCGGTGCATTGCGGCGATCTTGTCTCTGACTAATTCCAATCAAATGTCAACTCACGTACCTCATTTTATGGCTGATTATCGCCGGGTTTGCCTCACACTACTTGTGTTTGCTGTTTTGTCTCCGCGCTCTTTGGCAATTATTTCAAATTGTGTGACTTTTCCATCATTGTTTTGTCTCCGGTTTGTTTTTTGTCTCTTTTATTATTGTCCGTTCGTTCGCCGTTCCTTCGCTCATTCGTCTGTCCGCTTTTGTGTGGCTTCCGATCGTGATTCATTAACTTGCTGGTTATGGGGCGTGGCCACCCAGTGCTTGAACAATTTTTTTCTACTTTACAATCATTAACATTGTTGCCGTTCTTCCAGTTTGCAATAATATTTTTTCTCTCTCTCTCTCTATTTCTAGGTGAGTAACTTTGAACGTACGTTTGCTAATCTCCCGAAAAGGCGTTGTAAGTCGTATGAAAATACATTTCCAAACAAGTTTAAAAATACTGAAAAACGTACCATAACATAGCAGAATTGAAAAATGTTTTTAAAGTTCCTCGCGAAAATTTCAAGTTTGAGGCAACACATGCGATGAAATATTTATTTCAAAGTTACCAAAAGAACGAAAAGAAACATGAAAGAAATGAAAGAAATATGCATAAATTCCACACATTCCGCTCGGAAGCCCAGACAGACGGCCACGACCAGGCAGACAGTTCGGACCGGACAGATGGGGCACGAGGACAGACAGCAGCGGAACATTTAGTCATGTTTGCTCGTTTAAACAAGTGGTTTTTCTTCCGTTCGTTCGTCCGGCCGTCCGTCGGTTCGCCGCTTTTTCGGCATTTCAACGAATGCAACTGTCTCCGACTGGCGGCAACAAATCAAATAATTGCTGTTCCTTTTTTGTGTGTGTTTGTTTGTGTTTTTTTGGTTTTTTTTTTTATTTTTGTGTTTTTTTATTCTGCCCCATTTCGTTGTTGTGTTTTTTATGAAATGATTTCATATTTCGAATTCAATTTCTTTTCCATTCCGACGGCAGACTCAGCTCTCGTTGCTTCGTGGTTTTTATGTGTCTTTTCAAGTTCACGATCTTTGTTAATTCACTCTGCCTTGCTCTCTCTCTCTCTCTCTCCCTCTCTACTTCTTACTCCTCTTTTAAATTGGGTTTGCTTTTTCTCTTCCTTGGCTTCTATAATTAAATAAAGCGTTGTTAGTTTTAAGTTCAAAATCAGCAAAAAATCAGAAAAAAAACACTAAAATAAAAAACATGGAAAAGAAAAAGACGAGAGAGAAAATTGCCTTCAATTAGTTTTTGTGGTCGATTTTTCCGTGCTGTTTATCTTGCGGCGCTCGGGCTTCGTCTCTCGTTCCATCCCATTCTTCACCATCTCCATCTCACCGTCTGTTCGTCCCTCAAACTCGCCCCCAACCTCGCTCGCTTCGGCCCGCTTTTTGGCTGATGACGCTGCCATTTTAACGATCTCATGATTCATCTCTTATTTATTACAGTCTTTGCTGTTGTTTTTCCCTGTGACGACGTTCATTACATATTCTTCATGCCTTCAGTCTTTCAATCCGATACATTTTGCCGACCTTTCCTTTTCGTCTTTCTCATTATCTTATCTTATTTTATTTTTGTTGTCGGAAAAAAGGAATATTTACGAAAGGAAATAGTCAATTTAAGCCCTTTAATTGTGCTCCGGCCAGTGGTCGCCGTTCTAAAGAGTTATTATTTTCACTATTTTCACTTTGATTTCGTTTCGTTCATTCTCTATTTCCACTTTTATTGCCATTTTTTATTGTTATTTTCATACTCGTGTGCTTCGCATTTCTGTTTACTTTATTTCGCACTCAGGTATTTTTATGTGTACTTAATGAGTCCAACTGGCTCCACCGCCCCCCCCCCCCCCCCCCTCTTCTGCTTCCCTCCTCTCACCCTCTCTCTCACGGTCTGTTAGTAGGTTAGTAGTGGAAGCAGCAGCGACAGCAACAACAACATACATGTGATCGCAGAGTTCTCTGGTGCAGAAATCCACAGAAACGACAACAAAAAACCCGCCACCGTTTCCGACGACAATGATTATGGACTCTTGAGTCCACCTGTCTGTCTCTCTGCCTGTCTGTCTGCCCACCTGTCTGTTCTGTCTGTTCTCATGTCTCTCGCGGTGTCTGCGCGATTGTAGTGCATTTTTTGTTCATTGAACAGCAGAACAGAGGTTTTCTCTCTCTTTCCGTTGCAAAATGTGTTTCAGCTTTTTACACATTATCAATATTTGAACTATTTTTATTTTAACTGTATGTCGTTGTCTTTTTCTTCTCCCATATTCTTCTCGGTTTCCCTCGTTTCTTCTCCCTTTTTATTTGCCTTTGTCACGTGAACAGATAATTACTTGGTGCTGTTCTTATTGTTGTTGTTGATACATTTACTATTTCATTAACTGTTTGCTTTGGCTGTTAGTTGGATGTTTTTGTTCGATACTGTTGTCGTTGGGTGTTGTTTCACTAATTGCTCTCTAATTAAATTCTCCAAATATTTATTCAAGTTTTTCATCGCACACTTTTTTGTATTCTCTTCCTCGTAGTTTCCCCTACTTTTCATATCCTACTATCGTCTCTACCTTTTCTCTCGGCCTGCCATCAATCGGTGCTTCGATTCGATTCTCTCTCGAAACTTCGTTCTCCATTCGTTCGGCCATTAAAAATCTTTCATCCTCATCATCATCAATTTTGCGCTTTTTCCCTCCTTTTCCCTCCTCTGCTGTCTCACGCGTTCGCAATTATCATTTCCGCAATTTTATTGTGAGAACTGTGCTGAGGACTGCGCCTGTTGTCTGCTGCCTTCTCCACTTGTTCTCCACCTTTCTTATCTCCTCGTCCATCCATCCCTGTCTAACCTGTTGTTCGCTCCCATTGGATCAGTTTCTTCCATCTCGTCTTGTTTACTGTTGTTATTGCTGTTGCTGTCGTTGTTGTTTGCGAATTGAATCAAGTGTTTGGGGTATTTTTTGATGATTTATCATATTTCCCGGAATAATCATTGGTGCTTGGTGGGTCTTTGGCGAAATCATCTGCCTCCGGTATTGTTCGGGCCTGAACTGGAGATGGATGGTTTTAAATTCACTTGAACTTTAATTCGCTTAATTTTTATTTGAATGAAAACATATTTTAGTACAAAATTAAAATAACAATTTTTATATTATTAATCGTGGTGACAATTAAACTATTTTATTGTAATCGATCAACTGACTAAAAAGAACATTAAGAATGAAAGTAAGAGTGCAAATTTTATTTTATTATTTTATTCACTGGGGATGAAAGTCGTTTTAATACTATAAATTATTATTGAAATAAATCACGAACACTTTTATTCAAATCCATCCATTTCTTTATTTTTATATACGAGCACAAACAAGAAATTTTGCATATATTTTCTTTATGATGCTATTTTAAATATCTGCATGTTATTAAATATTTGAATAATTGTTAAATGTATATATATATTTTCCTCAACAACTTGACGTCAGAATGTTTTTATCTATCTCGTTGTTGTTGTTCGTATTTTACTAAAAATAATTCGTCTTCGTCTTCGGTTTTGTTTGATTTCTTTTTGTTTCTTTTTCCACTCAACCGCACTGAGCGGAACTTCCTCTGCTTTCTGTTCCATAGCAAGAACAACCACAAAAACAACTACAAAAACATCAATGGAATATTTTGCTGCGGCTCAGCCGACGAGCCATGTTCATTCATTAAGATCATCGACTTGGCTAAGAAGGCGATTAATTGAACGCTTAAAACCAATGTAAAGCATAAAATTCAAAATCCAACTAAATATGGCCAAATGATGTGCCGACCCCTACCTCAACCTTCTCCCGCTGAACCCCCCCACCCCAACATCGATCCATCGATAGCAAAAACAACACCTATGACAACGACTCCGACGCCGACGCCGACTCCGACTACATGTTGTGTTTATTTTTAAATCTAAACTCGTCGGGCTCGTCTTCCGTTCCGTCCCCTCGCCCTGGCCCCCTGCTCATAGTGGAGCGAAAACCACGCACCAGAACACACTCTGACTCACACACACACACGCACATCCATGGCGCGAGAGCGGGACAGCCACGCAGTGCGCGAGGGCGAGCGAGAGATGGACGCATGGTGGATGTGCCGTATATGGCCGATTGCCTTGCTTATTATTGGCAACGCGTCTGTTTCAACTTGGCTACTGTTTGCCGTCCGTCCGTCCGTCCGTCTGTCCCTGTGGCTTGGTGGATCCCCACCTCATTCGACCCTCGGCCCCCTCGCCGACCCTTGTGGTCCCGCAACTAAACGGAAGCATCCCATAATCTCGCCGGCCGCCATCTAGACGTCCGTTTGTCCGCGCCGTCCGGATTCTGTCCTCCATCCACACTCCGCTCGTCGTCTCCGCCACATGTCTGTCTGATGGTCCGTCCGTCCTTCTGTCCGTCCGAGATCTGAGTGGCTTCTTTGCACATCTGTGCGTGGTCTCAGTCAGTCTCGATCGTTGCGATGCCACGAGTTTGAGCTCCCAGTCTCTCTCTCTCTCTCTCTCTCGCTACCAACCCCCTTCTGCTTCCATTTTCTCTGCCTCCGATTGGCAGCTGGATTTGGATAAACTGGATTTTTTTTTCTAACACCAAATAGTTTGGTTATACATTTGCGATTACATCGCAATCGCCGTCGTTAGCGCCTGGTCGTGCACCCGTAATGATTTTGAAATTAGATCGACTTTTATCCATTTCTATCGCCAGTCGGTAATGTTTACAAAAGCATTTGTTCCTCGTTTATTCCATCGCTTGCACTCGATTATCATTGCTTTCATTGCTGTTTAAAAACAAATCAAATTCGTTCCGTTGTTCGTGCTAGGAATGTAATTTTCAAGTTATTGGAAACGAAGTTTGCTGAAATTCGTTACTGGCGAACAAAAAATTTCCAGCATAATAAACAATTTTCTCTGAATAAATCAGAGGGAATAATTAAGAAATCTTCACATGACAAAAATAATTTATTCCGGCACAATTTATATGGTGTAGGGAGATAATTGCCGAGAAACACTTCATTCATCACAACTTCTCGGGCTCCTACTCAATGTGGCATGTGGATTGTCAGAAATCTCCGATTATAACCTCGACACTCACACACACACGTTCACGTGAACACCAACACTTATGCAGGCAGACTCACCATAAATCATTGACAAACAATTGAAGTCTTACAATTTATTTACTTTCATAAATTGCAATCATTGCGTTGTCATCATTGTCTCATTGTGTTTGTTGTTGTTCTTGTCGTCAATGATGTAGACATGTGTGTTTGTTTCTTGTCGTTGTTATTGTAAACACGATTGCTATCGCTGTTGTCACTGCTAATCGTTGTCTTGCAGCCATGTTGTTGCAATCTAAATGAAACTTGCCGCAACGATCCTCGACGCGTCGTCGTCGTCTCCAACGAAGTGCAATTTCAAATGCAAATATGGGCGCATTTTTTCTCCTTCCTTCCTTCGCCTTTCCCTTTGTTTTATTCGTGTATTTTCTTTTAACCCCCGCCCACCCGTAGCCCTGCCTTCGCGCGCAATAAGACACCAAATTTCATTTGGCATGCCAACATTTCACAGCTATTTTTTTCTCTCTTATGCTCAGGCAACATTTCGCTATTTGATTCTAATTAGCGATAAGAGAAAAGCAAATACTTTTCCGTCTGCGACGCATTTTAATTTGCAGGCACATGCGGGAACTTTCAGACGTCTTAGGGATCCACTATCTGTGGATAAAATTATCAACAGTTCCTTCCACATTCCACTGAGCGGATCGAAGACCCTCGGAAAAGGCGGATAATTAGACTCAGCAGGTTCAAGTGAATTGTGATTTAATTGATAACGTTTGCAGAATATAAAAAGAATATCATGTCATCCAAACTTTTTTCTAGAAATTCCAAAAATTCTATGGTCAAAGGAACTTAGGAACGAGAAGCTATAATTAACTACATACCATCTCCATAACTTCTCTTTCATTCCACAGGGCTATTGAATTACGAAGTTACGAAATTTGAAAACCCTCAGCAAAAACAGCAACAAAAACAACACCGGTATCGGCAACGATAACAACATAAAACTTTACAATATAACAACAACAATAACAGCGGTGACGGACTGTATAACTTGGTATTTATTAATGGGGCAAACAAATGATTATTTAATCGGCCAGACACTCAGTCAGCCAAGTCAGTCACATCGACATAAGCAACAACAAGGTAATGGTATGGCAATGGCAAGAGCAACAACAACGCCATTAGCAGTAGCAACACGGAGGGAATTGAAAAAAGAGAAAGAAAACAAAAATAACACATTGGGAGTAAAAGAGTTTATTAATATGAAATTTCGTAATATTTCCATTGAGTTTCATTCAAATTAGAAACCGACGTTAAAACAGCAACGAAACCGAAAGCACAATCAATGCATTCCCAAACCTTCTTTCCCTCGATCTCTCCGTCTCCCTCTAGCTCTAGCTCTAGCTCTCTCTCTCTCTGCCGCTACGATGTTCAATAGGTCTCGTACTTGGTTTCTTTCTTCATCACTTTCGGCTCGGTCGCCCCGTCCGTCCCTGTGTCCGGCTGTGCGTGAAAGTTGGGCGGGAAAAATTAGCGGTAAATTGTAATTAAGGAAGATTACAAGGCGAGGCGTTTTTATTTGTATTTGTGGTCATTTCATTTAACTAATAATTTTTCGGTGTTTTTCGTTTATTTTATTTATTTATTTATTTTTCTTTTCTTTCGATAATGGCATATGCTTTTATTGATGTTGCTCTGGCCTTATTGGCCTTTATTGCCGTGTGTGCCACGCGCAAATGGTTGGACATTTCGATGTTATCGATATTGGATTGTCCGGGTTTTGGTACTCAGTAATTAACTTCTCTTGTAGCTCTTGTGAACTCTCACAACCGCAGGCTAGAGTCACGTTTATCGTTGAATTTCGATGCTAAACGAATGTGTGTAATAATGATTTTTTTTTTTAAATAATATATTATTATATTTTAGTATCTCTTTGAATTTAAATTTTCTGTAGCTTTCCTGATTTATACCTTAATTTTCATTAAGTGTATAAATTTCCATGCTTTTTTTGACCGGAAATTTTGAAAGCTTTATGCTCCATTTGTTTCCAGTCTAAGTAAATGCATCTCCCTTTTTTTCTATCTTAAATTTCTCATTGAAATATTTAACGTATATGCCAGGATTCCTCTTTTAAGTGTCCATATATTTATCCGTTTATCCGTCTGTCCGCTCTTTACCTTCGGTTATTTTTCATTGATTTAATTGTCTGCTCGCTTCCATCCGGTCAGTCGCAACAAGTGTTGGAGACGGCAATCGTAGATTTCTGTTGATTTATCGTCTCCATTTATTTCCTTCCCAACACATTTCCAACAACTATGCGGATGAAACTGTAATTTCCGTAACTTCAACCTCCGCCCTCTTCCTCCAGCCCCTTTCTTTTCCTTTCTCTTCCTCAGGCTTCCACATCTCCATCTCTCCATCTCTCTCATTGTCAATTGAACAATGTCGCCGGGTGAAATGCAATTTTTATGAAATTGCTAAAAATTGTTTTGCGTCGCAATTTCCGATTTATTCGCACTCAAACACACACAATCACACATGCCATAGAATTGTATATGTATGTGTATGCACTAGTATGGATTGGGGATGGATGTTCAAGGTCGTTTGTATTTGATTTTTATTCGCAAGTTAGTGACGAGATGATGACAATGGGGGGATTTGATTAATCAGGGGATGAACTAAGACCGAGAGTGAGCTGAGAGATAAACATTTATAGCTCTCGGAAGACAGGGGCACAGAGGGGGGGATGATGAGAGAGAGAGAGAGAGAGGAGGTCATTGTGTTTGTGTTAAATTAATGGATACAATTTAAGCGATCAACGCTCAGGTTGGGGAAAAAGTTGCAAAGTATAGACCGACACAACAACAAGAACAACAGAAACGTTTTCTATTCAATTTCTCTCTCTCACTCTCTCTCTCTCTCTGCCCGCTTCACGCCTCCTTCCCCGTCTCATCATCTATGCGGGGAAACACTTGTCACGTCTATATATGGAAGTGATTTCATTGGAACAATTGAAATGCATTCCAGCGTTGACGGATGGTCGTAGCGCGAATACTCTCGGCACACTTGGAATTATTCTGCCGGGGGTGTGGCGGTGATAGGTGTAGTTGTGTCATGGGGTTGGAGTTGGCGAGATTTTTGTGAGTGACTTCGTTTCATCTACCATCGACCACCGCTTCATTACTTAATTCAACAAACGAAAGGTTTTCTGTAGTACCGGGAATTCTTTAATATTTCACAAATGTATTTAAATATATTCAAGAAACCTTCAATGGGTTCATTAAAAGCCCTCGATTTACTTAAGGAAGGTTGTCGAGTGTAACCTTCGATTTCTGCCAAAAGGAAACTCCCAACTTCGAACTTGAAAAAACATGCGGAAAAAAGTTGTTTTATTTTTCGTAATAACCCTTATCTTGAACAAGTTCCCTTCCGAAATATGTAATTATTAAATAAACACTGGAAAAAATCATTCAAAAGGGGGAAAACAAAAAAACGAAAAACACGAAAGGAAAAATCAATTTAATTGCAGTGCAAAGTGTGTGTTGTTTTTGCTTTATATTCGAAAATTACTATTGCAAAAGGTAATAATTATCTCCTGCACGTGATGATCATTGGTGTTGCTTCTGTTGTTATTGTGGTTGTAGTTGTTGTTGTTTTTGCTGCTGATGTTGTTGCTGCTGCTGATGTTACTGCTCCTGTTACTGATTGCCGTTGTTGTTGTTCGCATTAATAACGGAGATCTCAGCAAAATGTGTGTTGCCGATTTTGCGTTTTGTTATTAAGTGTTGCCTCTGTTTGTTGCTGCTGTTGTTGTTGTTGCTGTTCAAGGTGTAGTTGCTACTGATGTTATTTCGTTTTTTTGTTTGTTCTGTTTGTTTCAGTTTTAGTCGTTGCTCTTCCCGACTACGCTCTGTAATTGCATTTGCTGATGCATTCACTGTAACAATCAGCACACCATTACAATAACAATTCCAGCCACTGATAAATTTTTTTCACGCTTTTTCTCCAACCACTGTGGATCGTATTTCTGCGCTATATTTTTGTCTTTAAACTGTGTCTTTATGTGTTATCAATCAATTTTCGTATTTTGTGTCGTTGCAGGTGAGAATCTTATTACAAAATCTACACTTTCTATGCCTGGGGTTTGTCTCTGGGACCTGATGTCATGATCTATATATATAGTACCGTAATATATTTATTTATTATCAATAGTCCTCATTCTTTTGATAAATATTTTTCATTTTGAATCCTTCCGTCTTTTTACATTTTCTGCTATTGTATTTCACAAGGTTATAACCATAACCATTTTCTCATCAGCAGGCCATTAATTGGCATGTCATCTCTGAACTGCCTTAATTTCCACCACCATCCTTATCATCTCTATCGGCCTCATAATATCACTCGTCCTTATCATTTTTCCCATTTATTCAT
Source organism: Coelopa pilipes (assembly GCA_947389925.1). Lineage (NCBI taxonomy): Eukaryota > Metazoa > Arthropoda > Insecta > Diptera > Coelopidae > Coelopa > Coelopa pilipes. The sequence continues at coordinate 36,028,847 of OX376699.1, read as the reverse complement.
TCTCCTCGGCATTTTCACCATTTCTTCATTCGCCCTGTCGTTCTTCTCAATCATCTATTGCTATCTCGTGTTCTTAGCTCTTTATCGAACTCGTCAACTGCAGCATCTCCAGCATCCAATGGTCTTTCTCTCTCCTTCCTCTCCCCAACTGCTTTCCCCGTAGTCAGTCGTCTTCCTTTCAGTTCGTCATTGTTTTCCTTGGTAACTCTCTGTCTATCTTCCCATCCTTCTCTTCGGTCAGCGTGGCCTCCTCAGCTCCACTTCGACGCGAGTGGATCGTTGTGCTTATTTTGAATTTCTGCTGAACACAATGCACAGCACTCATTTCATTCCACACCACACCACACCACAGTCGTCCATCCATCCATCCTTTCCATCTTTCTATTTATTCCCTCTCTGATTCGCCTCCTCCTGTCTTCGCACGTCTTCACCTCTTCATCTCTCCCTCTCTGCATCATCTGCAGCGCGCTCGAGCTCGGGCTCGGGCTGGAGCTCAGGTCAAGTGATGCGGTCAGTGAAATTTGATATGAAACTTGACAGCAGTTGTCGGCTGTTCGTTTCCAGCGTGAATACATTTCTTTGTCCATCCATCTTCATATTCGTTCGTTCGTTCAGTCGTCGAGATGCCAACGAGTAGATGTGAATATTTCTATAAATTAGAAAAATTCTTCTCTCATTCCGCGTTCTAATTACACAAAAAAGGCCGTGAATTATGTCATAAAGCTCCACACTTTTCTCCCATTCGCTCCTTATTTCCAGTTCTCCAACCCTGGATTTCTGCGATTTGAGATCCCTGGACTGGGATCTCCTGTGTCTCCTGTGCCCTGAGCTTTTGTGGCACTTAATTTCGCCTTTAACAGCAGACTCGTTGGACCCTGACGCGCCCTCCCTACCTCCAGTCACCCAGAGTCGACCTCGTCTGCTGGCTTCTTGCCATCCATGCCGTGCCATGCATGGTTCGTGTGTGTTGCTGACGCCACATAAAATCAATATTTGTCTCAGCCTCTAACCAAGTAACCAACCAACATAGAAACAGCTGAAAAAATAGCCTTCGTCGTTCCATACAACACGGCTAGATTTAAGCTGTCGGCTGTTCACCTTTGCACCATTTTCTGCGGAGGCCTTTTAGGCGCATTGGATCTACTATAATAGAGCTTATTTCACTCCATGCCCAAGGATCCCAAGGTAGGCCCTGAGTAGGCAACTGGAATGTATTCTCATTCATGGACCAATTAAAATCTCATTATGAATTCCATCTTCCATGTGCATAAGTAAACCAAATCACACACTGGCTGGCGACTGTCTGTCTGTCTGTCTTTGCCCAGTCTGTCCTTCTGTCTGCCGGTAGGAGCTTTCGTATTTGTCATTGTCAACACCGGTCTCTCGATCTCCTCCCTCCTGCAAGCCATTAATTATTATTTTTGCCGACATTTCCGTATTTTTGCCAGCGACATTTCCATAAAAAGCGTCTGGCACAAGACTCTCTGAGAATGTCGGCTACTTCGGACACACGTCTCTCTCTCGCTCTCTCTCTCTCTGTCTCTTTGCATCCCTCTCGCTTCTCTGTGTGTTCCCCTAGAGGATCCTCGCACCTTCCGTCGTGGCATGACCTTTGAAGAGACGAGTCAACGAGTCCATCGTGTCCAGGTGCTCCCCACGAGAGTTTAAAGGTCGTGAACGTCCTCTTTGTCGTCTACGTGTGAAACTGTGCAATCACAAAAACAACGACGATATCAAGAACTCCAAAAACAACAACTCGAAGAGCAACAACATTCTCAACAACAGTTCATTAAACGTTGGAGTGCTGTTGAGTTAAGTGCGGTGGTCGAGCTGAGGGGCAGCTGGGCGTTGATGGCGTTCGTTATTATGCACAGACACATTATGAGTGCATATTTTTAGGCGCAATCACCGCTGCATTGTTGTCGTTGGTGTTGTTGTTGTTGTTGGTGGGAGTGGCGAGACATTATTTGTATGTGCCTTAATTGCATTTCAAATTATAACTCACTTTTAGGCATCCTTTCACCGGGATGATATGGCGGAGTTTTCCTTTAGGCGTATTTAATTCATAATGATAGCATGAGATATTATTTTAATGGCCTTTTATTTATGGTCTCAGTATCGCTTTTGTCTACCCACTATCTTTTTCAATTCGGTCAGCATAAATTTAGGGGAATTCCCTTCTGTGTCATATGGCATTGAGGGACTTTGAATTGTTCACAATTCTTTTCCACACAATTCCTTCCTATCATCCGCATTAAACCCTTTCAATTCCCCAATTCCCCATGTTGATATACACCTTTCCCTCTCGGTCCCTGTCTCTCTCTCTCTGTCTCTCTCTCCTTGTCGTACTCCCACGTTCTTCTCCTCTGGCATTGCACGCAATTAATCACGGCTTGTCTCGGCCCTCGCCGTGTAATTTATGCGCCTGGTGTGCGACACAAGCGGAAAATAGTTGAATCCAAACGCAGATGAAACTCATAAGCCGTGTCTCTCGCCTCTCCGTCTCTTTCACGCTTGCTTTATGTCCTTCGCACACATATGCAATTACTCGAGATAACGATTACAAATGGCAAATGTCAAATTTACATTCGAACGATTTTGAAATCCATCGCAGCAGAGATTCATTTCACTTCCATTTTCAGATTTTCCTCAGGATCCGACCCATGAACTCGACCAGATAATTATTCACTCCCGCTCTCCCTCTCTCTCTCTCTCTCTCTGGCGTTCTCTGTCGCTCCCTAACATATTTTCCGCGTTTCCCGTTTATTGCTTTTCGTTTGCTTGGTTTGGCGAAAATAATTAAAAGTGTTTTCATTTGTCGACTGCAAGGTGCAAAGTTTGTCCCTCACGCTCGCTCTTGGGCCTCATCCCGCCTCTCCCACGGTCCGTAGCCTGAAAGCACACAACGTAATGTTGGTGTGTGCAGTTTTAAAGGCGTCGACTTTTCGGGCGCCGGCGGTGTTCAATTATTTTAATTAAATTTGCGGTGAGCGTTGCCGCCGACCTTTGTCGACCGCGGCGGAGCTCACTTAATTTAGGCGGTTTAATTGTAGGACCCGCTGTCTCGGTGTCAGCGGGCAAACCGCCTGAAAGCAAACTCCTAAATATTTTACACAAATACCTTTAACGTTTTAGTTCAACATTTCATTCTCCGAATCGTTCGTGGAATTCATGTATGAACTATGTTTTAATTATTTGCATGTGTTGGTTTTTTTTTACAACGGAATATCTCTTAACATAGAATGCGATTTAATTGATATTAGTTGTTCTTGTTCTTTTTACTACGCCTCCTCCAACGCCTTCGTAGTATCAGTTGCAATAACAATGACATCAACACGAACAACAGCCACAGCCACAGGCACAGCAACAATAACTAAATACATTACAATAGCAACAACAAGAGCCAGCGCGGCGACAATTTTCTAATTTCAAATAATTTTACTCATTGCCATGCGGTATGTTTGTTGTATTTTTGTATATGTGTTCGATGGTGTTTTTCCCATTGTTGTTGTTGTAGTTTTAGTACTTATTGCTGGCACCATGCACGCTTTTCTCATTGCTATTGTAGTTTTCAGTTTCATTGTTATTGTGGTGGCAGCCTTAGTTCTCATTTCACTTCATTGTTGCTTCGTTGCTTCGTCTGCTTCTCGCTGGCTTCCAAAGCTCAATTGCGGAATAATTTCCCTCCCATGGACGGCTCGACTTCATCTCGCGGTGTCACTTTGGTACTCTCACACACACATACGGACACACTCCAACTGACTCCCCCGTTGGCTGCCAGATGACGTCTGCGAGCATCTGTCAGCTGTCTCAGAGCCCAAGAATGTGCGAGCGATAAATTTCGTGTTTCGTTGTTATTGTTATTGTTTTTGTCTTTGTTTGCAACGCCGCCTTTGAACTTTTGAAAACCATCAGATGCTCCATTTTTATCTCATGTGTGTGTGTTTTTTGTTATACTTATCGCATTTTTGACATTTTGCAAACTTGATTGTTTCTCGTTTTTCCACTGAATAAAATCAAGGCCTTCGCAGTGCGGCCGCGCCCTTTGGTCGAGTCCTTCATGTGTTTATTTTTGAATTCTTCTCGAATTCATCTCGGTCGTTTTCGTCTATTGAAATCATATTTCTTCTAGCTTCGCATTCATTTCCATGCTCCTTGAAGTATGCTCAAATTTCTACATATTCCTTGAGCTGTCCTTTCAGATTCCCCGAAAGAAAATCTGTCCTTGTGCGTTGCTGTGCGACAATTTTCAAATATAATTTTCCCCTCCCGGTCTGTCACTTCATAGATTTTCATTTCCCTCTCGCCCCGATTTAACCATTCCATTAGTTTCTTCTTCTAAGCTTCGGCCTCTGAAAGCACTTTCTTTCGTGATTGTTACTTATGGATATTTCTGCCTCCTCATCCTTCTCACTGTTTCTCCTACTCTCTCTCTCTCTCTCTCGCTCTCACTGTCTCTCTATCTGTCTGTTTTTCTTTCCTTCGTTTATATTTGTGGTTTTGGCCACAGTTATAAATACATTTCAGTGGAAAAGCTAAACCAAACCGCTCGGTCACAGTTATTTGCATGCCTTTATTCGCATCCATGAATTCTTCCTGCCTCGAGCCGGAGTCCGAGCCGGAGCCCGAACCCGAACTCGACCCGAACCCATTTGTTCATCCGCTAGTGATTAATTCTTTTAGCTGAAGGGAAGCCATTACTTGTCATTAGTTTTATGTGTTCAGAGGACCGGAAATTAATTGGTATTGGTATTGATAACTTTTTGGATGTCCGATGTCTCGTTGAATTTTTTTATTAATCGAATTTCAAAGGTCAGTCAGGGTTCACCAAAAGTGGACGTGATAAGACTAGTTTTCTGGCTTAAGCTAATTTTCCATTATCAATAGTGGAGCATAATCTGAATCTCCTTTTATTAATGCGGTCCATTCTATTTGTCAATGGTTTCCTTTTCTTTTCGCATGCTCATTACAGCTGTCTATTCAGGTCATATCGTCCCTACTTGAGATCCATACTTTGATGTTCTTCAGTCAATCACTTGATGATGATGATGTTCCCTCATTCTCGTGGCCTCCACCGTCTCCATTACATTTTGATTGTTCCATAAATACGTGATTCCCTGTGCTCGTAAATACTTATCCCCAAATAATGCCTTATCTCACACTCTAGCTCCCTCTCGTTACCTCCAGTCCCCCCCACACAGTGGATTGAGTTTCGTATCAAATCACATACTATTTTTTCCATGCTTATCTCGTGGAGAACGAGGTTGTTATAACACTTGAATATGTCACCTTCGTACCTAATTTTACCTAATATACATTGTATATGTTGCTGTATCATCGACATGTGCAGCTATCGACATGACATATTGCTCCATAATTCTGTTAATCTTCCTCTCTGGCCGTCGTCGTCTGTCCTTCGTAGGAGTCGGTTTCGTTTATGTTGGTTAGTTTTTTTCCGGTTTTTTATCTCGATGTTACTTCTCTGCATCGTCTGCATATGTCGCGATTTTCACTTTCGACTTCTTCGGCTCTCGTGCACTGCTCACGCCGACCGATGTCGACGCTAATTAGACTTAATATCCGGTTGAAAAGCTGTCCAAATTGAAGCCTCACTCGCTCTGCCCTCCCTCCTGACGTCAATGGAAGAGTGTGACAGCGCTCCGTCTCTGTCTTTCACTCGCTCTTCTCGCGTTTTTTCCTTTACGCTGATTAATTTCTACCAATTTTCTATGCTTCACACTTTTCGAACTTTCAACTTTCGTTTTCTATCTCATTTTCTCTCATCAGCCGGCCTTTCGTTTCGCCTCGCTTTTCATTTCACTTGGAGTTTACGACTTTTTGGGTTTTGGTTTATTGTCTTCTCTCTCCACTGTGCCTATCGATGTCGCAGAGTGGTTTGGTTTGTTGCTTATCTCTAATGATCGTTGTTGTTGTTGTTGCTGTGTATTAGTGTTCTTCCATATATATCACTTATCTATTCCTCAGTTGTTTCCTCCGTGACCCCCTCGCCCCCCTCCCCTCTGCGGGCGATTGAGCGGGTTTCTTTCATGTCTCGTAGCATGGGGGTCCCTCGTAATTAAAACTCTCTGCAGCCCGTTGAACCCCGCGAACTCGAATAATTTACGCCTTAATTGTTATTAGTTGTCATTTTCATGTTTTTAATTCACTCTCCTCTTCCTCTTCTTACGGCATCATGAATCACCAATTGATGCCTCTTCGTCGCTCATGTGACTCGTTCGAACGCGATGCACTTGGGTCAAGGTTTCGTTTATTTATTGTCGGTTTTGCTTCCATTGACAAATTTTCAAGTGTCAAGTGCTGGAAACTGAATTCAACAAATCAATTCTCCCCAATGTCGATTTAAAAAAAAAAATATTTATTTACACAAGAATATTAAACTCGTTGATAAAGGAAATAAAAAGCATAATTTATGTTCGAAACTGTTTTGTTTTTTGGCAAAGAAATTTTTATTATTTCGAAATTTATATTGCATGGTTTAATTAAAAATTTGTAACATAAGTTACTAATTTCACACAGTTGTGCAACAACTGGAATCTTGCTTATTCTCCGCGTAGTTCTCTCTCACTCTCTCTACAGTTTGCAGAGAGGAAATAAAAATGCTTTAGTGAACGGCTGATTTCGCGAGAGAGATTTGACGTTTCTTCTTCAGCTGAGCGAGAGCGCGGAGCTCACACACATTTCACCCAGAGCGCTGGCTCCACAAAGCTGAGAGTCAAGTGTGAAGGGAGAGACAGCGGAAGAGAGAGATGGGGCGAAAATGGAACTCCATCTCGAATTCCTTATCAAACTTCAGCGTTCGAAATTAACATCGAGATCGTTAAGTTGACAATCGTCATAATAATAAACAACAAAATAAATAAATAGAAATGTGTGTTTTGGCGTGTCGTCGATGCCAATGACGCTTGTTTTGTTTTTGTCTTCCTTGATTTTGTTGTTGTTGTTGTTTTTCTCCAATCGTTTTCTGATTGTTTGGCTCAGTCAACTTTATGTTTTGATGTTGTTATTGCTGGTGTGTTGTTTTGTGTTTTCGTTCTCTAACTTCGCATAAATAATGCTCATTGTTGTTGTTGGTGCGCGCGCGCCTAACTTTCGCGAAAACTGGTTTTTCTTCACACATACACATGCATAAATATTTGCTAGTTATAAATGTGCGTGTCTGATATATTTTATTTTTGAAATGTTTCTTTTTTATTTTGTTTTTTGCATTTTCTATTTACGACTTCTGTTTTTGTTTTTTTTATCTGTATCATCTCATTTTTCTCCCATTCGAGTTGCCTCCGTCCCTTCATCTGTCTCAAACTCATGCTCTCTCTCTCCTTAGAGCATTCTCTCTGGTGATCTCTCAATTTCTGTTCCTCTGCCCCGATTCCGTTCCTTCTCTCTCTCTCACCCATTGGTGGCTCGAAACTGGTTTCTGGGCTCTTAGTGAAAAAGGCGAATCGGCAATAAAAAGGTTTGTCTCGCGATAAACCCCCCAACACCAGCTCCCCCTCCCTCCATCTCGTTGTCTCGTTCTCTCGCTCGTACCTCGGCTCCGTGTTTTTTCTTCCCACAAATTAAAATACCTTTCCAATGTTTGGCGATGCTGGGATTTGTTTCGTGTGTTTCTTTTTCTCCTTTCGTAGCATGCGTTTTATCACGTTTTTTGTGTGTTGCGTTCCCTTTGAGCTGCAAATCCACCAGATCCCCAAATACCGTGGAGCAGGGTGTGTTTAATGGACCCACCTTTTTTGCTGTCTGGCGTCGCAAAAATCCTTCCATTCGAAGATAATTCGGGCTACAATTTCGCATTCCTTACTCGCTCGCTCTTCTTTCGGGACCGCGTTCTCCGTCTAGAATCGATTGAAACCTCTGCCCTTTCCAAATACCAAGATGCCATTAACCTTACAACATCAGACCTTTTTCATCACTTTTTTTGTTATTTCTTTTCATTCTCACTCATTTTTTGGAACCTTTTTTCTTGTTAGATTTCCTTTAGTCTCCAGCTTTGTTTGTTTTGTTCTTCTCATTTTTTTTTTTGTTTTGTTTTTTAGAATATATTTACTTTTGTCGTTTTCTAGTCTTTTTGTCACATTTGTCCCCGAGTTATTTGCTGAGCTTGAAAGCTTCATCTTTAGTTTATTTATTTTGCTATTTTTTGTCAGCTTAATTAAGCGATTAATTGGAGTCGAAATTTCGAGATTTCCCCATTCTATCTTTCCATCCGGCTCCTTTTATACTGTGCGAACTTCACTAGTAATTTTTCTATATCGGCTGAATGAAAGTCACATGGTATTTCTTAATAAACCAGTCTATATTATTTTATTTTCTCTCGACTTTTTTCCCTTTGTAAAATCTCTTCTTTCCGTTTTGTGCATCGTGAATATAATCATCGTCGATAATCGTGTGAAAATCATTGGCCAATACATCGATTTGATTATATTTTACATGCTACTCTTTTTTGTGTATTATTTTTGTACCTCACACGAACTTTCGATTCACATCGATGGGTTTCTTCCTCTATGCTTGCAGAGATTTTCTCATCTCATGAACGAACTTCTCAAAGTTTTCCCATAGATTTCTTACTCGACCGTCTTGGCTGTTGTGTTATTGGCTCTTGTTGTTGGTGATTTTTTTTCTTCTTGTTCTTTCCCTCTGAAGATCGCTTACACATGCGATTGCTAATCCTATTGATTGAAACCACATTTAGGTCAACTCGGCTCTTGTTCCGAGGCTTCTTTTGTGCGCCAGCTTCAGATTCAAAGGGACCGAAAGGGAGTAGAGTGGGGAGGGGGGGGGGAGTGGGGTTCTTGCGTATACGGAACATGAGAATTAATTCGATATACGAACATTTTCTACAATTACAGTTGCTGCTCTATTATTATCATTGCCATGATTACGTTTTTTATTCGCGCTGAAAGTAGAATATTTGAAGGTCGTTCGTATTGATTCAGTTGCCTTGAAAGCCTCGGCCTCTCGCAACTCGAACTGTGTGATACTTGAACCTGTTCAAAGTGCGATGAGAAAACTAATATTATTAACAATAATCAATAATTCTCCTTTTTCGCACCCTTTTCTCGCACTTTGTTGAAGTCAATTTGCGTCGTTTTAAATTTACATAGAGTTCCCGACGTCGATTTGCTTTCTTCCTCACTTTCCCAGCCATGTTCCATATGTGTATGGGATCTATAAAACACATTAATTGAGCATTAAAAATTTAGCTCATCATTAAATGGCGTCTAATCCAATCCCCAGAGGGATGGCTGAGGGAGAGAAGAAAAGATTTGCCTTACAGCTTCCAACCTCCATCATCGCTGCTGTCGTCCTTCGAGCTATTTTTGGAACTCTCCCGTGATGACGATCGACATTGATTTGCTTTTACCGCTGAATTCTCGGTACACAGTTTTCCCTACGTCTGAAATTCAAATCTCTCCATCAAACATATGTGAGTGATTTTTATTTGCTTTCTCGCACTCTTTGCTCCTTCCCTTCCCTTCTCCGTTCTCTTCATTCCCTGCGACAGTCCTTCGTCCTTTCCTCGTCTCTCGCGACGATTTCATGAGCCAAAAAAGTTGTACCGACGAGAGAAAGAGAAATGCGACAATGGAAAATCTACTCAGGAAAGTTAATTCTCGTTGACTTTCTCTGACATTTAGTTTCGGCTGCTAATGGCTTCGAGGCTTTGCCTTAACTTCTCGAGATGGTGTTCAAGAAGCCTATCGACGCTGCTGTCGTCTGCCTTGGGGGATTCTCCGCCTAATTAATTGACTATTGAATTTCTTCGAGAATTTCGTGTTTGAATTTCACTTGTCAATAAAATTTACTTGAAATATTTAATTAGCACGGTGGAACATTTGGAATTTGAAATTTTATATTATTTTTATGTATTTCAAACAAACCCGCTTCATCGTCATTTTAAATCGCTCTTAAACTAGTGGCGGTGGAAGCAAGTGATGGCAAATTTACTTCCACTACCAACTCCCTCTTACCACCCAACGGGCCAACAATGGATTTCCTCAGGGCTGGAAAGGATGAAGGAAGGATGTGATGTGCGGTTGGAATGTGGTCGAGAATCGGGATCCCTGTGTGTAAAACTCTCTGCAAGATTGTTGTAATACTTTCTAAGCGTCGTAGTTGTTGTAATTATTATGTTTGTTGTTGGCGTTGTTGATGTTGTAACCACTTCTGTCGCCATAAAGCCAAAAGTATTCACATCGCGGACATCCTGCTGGCTGGCTGGCAGGCAAATATTGAGAAGGATTCGTGTGTGACTTGGGCTGCTGCGGCTGCTCCTGCTGTGGCGTGGCTTCGGGAAGGCTAGAGGGAACATGAGAGAAGGACTGAGCGAGAGTATTTAAAGTAATTTAGAGACAGGACCGAAGTTTGCGCCTTCCTGTATCGCCTGCTCTGCTGCAGGGGAATTTATGTTCGTGGGCGGAAATGAATGTAATGATGTAATTTCCTGAGAAATCTTTCGCACGCAATTCAAGCTTATTTTTTACTTTAGTTTACGCATTGATGAAACGGAGAATTTGAACTTCATTCGCTTACTGCACGTTGATTACTTTGCGAAATTGAAAACATCCAAATATTTGGAACTAATAAATCCTACGGCTCACCTCAATTGTGGGATGATCACAATATTCCATCCATCAATCAATCAATCAATTCATACGGGCATCGCCGGCAAACGAGACGACAACAAAAACCATGGCTTTTCAGGCCATAAAGCCATCAGCAGCATCAAGTCAAAGCGGCGGCAACAAAGAGATCGGATCTACGGCAAAACAAAGGCTGCACCACCAGCATCAACCGCATCAGCAACAACAACAACAGTAGCAAGTCTGTCAGCAACAACAACATGGAGTGAACAACGCTCGCTGAACAACGTTGAACAATGGTTGTTCATTGTTTTCCCCTCGTTCACCGAGCAATTGTTGCCATCATCCATATTTCATCGCCCATCTCTCTCTTTCCTTCCGTCTCCCCTCCTTCTCTTGTCGCTTACATTTTTCTCAATTTTTCTCAATCTTTGACCGTCTTGCCGGCCTAAATCAGGAAATAAATTTCGATTAAGTGCAAAGAACTGCAATTCATTGGAACGGGAGGAGCAGCAGCAGCAATGAGCAAACAAATGGGGA